>JAQFVV010012394.1:30532884-30587339 GCA_028023455.1 Epiperipatus broadwayi
GTCGTCTTTCAAGCAGCTGATGATATCAAGTTTTATTTACAGAAATATGTGTCATGGAAGATGCTTGATTTTTTTATCAATTTGACATATGTCAGATCTGAAATTTTTATAATATAAAAAATGTAAATAAATAACATTAATATATTACATGCATATATATATAGATTGGTAGGTAGATGTCATTAGTCAAAACTATAAAAAAGTATGATTACTTTATCTCCAAAAAAAGATAGTAACAAAAACTTTTTAAAAGGCAGTGCTGATTTTACAAATAATATAAACCATCAAAATGATTTTTTAAATTTCTGCAACAAATTTATCTAACATTTCAATGAAAGATATAACTTTAGGTCTCCACTGTATTTTATTAGCAACCATATTTCCCCCAAAGCAATTAATTTTACATTTTTTAAAAATAGCAATGCAGAAGCAGTTTGTTGTTTTCTATTCTAGCGCCACCTATTGCAGACTTGAGCAAACATTGGTTATTAAATATCAATGCAACATAAGTACCAACCTCAGACTTGTTTTTAGCTATTGCTACTATTATTAAAAATTTGAGATTAAAACCTGGGTCCAATGCCATTATACTTCTAGAAGTCACATTTATCCTTTTGTTCTGCCAAACTAATAGCCTTAAATTGGAAAAAAATGCTAATGTTTTGAATCCAAGTCAGTCTGCTATATGGATAATTGGGTATTTAAACAGTAACTGTACATTTTATAAATCTAAGGCCTATTCTAACCAAACTATGTTTATAATGTTGTTGAGATAATCTTTATGATGTAGTAATGATGACATGCTTCATTAAATTGGGTATAAAGTACGTCTTTATATTTTTTGAACAGAAATACTGAGTGATTTAATGACTGTTCTAACATATATTTACAATTTTATGAAGCACCTTCAAATGAAAATTTTTGTTGCCTTAATAGGGAATTCACGATTCACTTTCATTTAATAAATGTGGCAGGATGATACCTTATATATAATTTATTAATTGAAATAATTATATGTATGTAATAAAATGGTTTATCTCCAAACATGGTATATGTAGTAATGGATACTGGATATATTACATCTCAATATCTAAATATATTAAAACGCATCCAAACCGTTTGTGTCAGATTCTTACACTGAAAATCCACCAAGTAGAAAGTATCAAATCTTTTACAAATGTCTGATAATGAATGCCAAGTTATTAAAACAATATTTACTAAACAGGAGTCTTTATAGATTGCATTCAAAATATCACCAGTGCTCTGTAAATAATAACAACAATGAATAAAGAATAAAAATATTGAAAAAAATTTAAGCTTAAAAAATCATTAAAATATAGTTTTAAATACTTTCAATGGTCTACATAACAGATAGGGGTCAAAGTCACTCGTCATATATATTCATATAAAAAATATAATTGCAAATAATTTGTATACATACTTATATAAAACAGAATTTGTATTGTGTAAATATTTTACAATAAAATATTATATAAATTTATTTTGAATTTGAGCGTTAAAAATAATAAATCATTTAATAAGTTTTTTATTATTATTGTATTCCAGGCTAGCTTCTTAGATTCGCATTAAAACATGTTTTATCTTTTCAATTTATCTGGAATGCTAGTGAATAGAAAGAAATTATTCAATTGCATAACCTTTATATAAACTTCTTTAAGCAAACATAATCTAAATATAATAAAAATGAAAGAAGTTGAAATATACTGGAGAGCAATAAATACTTTAATAAACATCTTAAGACAGCTTCCGTAAAATGATAAATATATATATATTAAATCTGTATTTTTGCTTTAACATTTAATATACACATATTTGAAGGAAACTTATTTAAGTGAAAATATATTACTTAAATAGATAATCAAATAAAAGTATATTGAATTTTATCCGAGAAATGTTATCAATTGGTAAAATAAGCACATTTTACATAACATAGTAAATGAAAGCATATATATTAATCTTTAATCGGGGTTAATGTTTATATCTGGGTTAAGAATAATATAATAATCTCTAGTCTACTAAATGATTAATAATAATTTTTAATTTATTTATCTAAATTAGACAGTATCTGCAGGGAATTTGACGCTTACAAATCAAATACTAGGAATTTGCTATTGGTATATACTGAACCAATGTTTGAAAGATGTGTATAAGACTATCACTTCAACTGAAGAGTGTTTGTTCAATATAAAGTTCATCTCGGGTATCATTTATTTTTTAGTAGATGTCTTTATTTATAAGATTTAAGAATTTGTGATGAATGTAAATTACAAGTATATTTATAAATATAAAATATAAGACAGACTTTCTGTTAAATATTTATATTAATGAGAAAAAATTGAATCCCGTGTTATATAAATCTTTTAATATTATTACAGATATACTGTATGTATGTGGCAATTTTTATCCAATTATATAGCATCATCAGCAGTTACTTGTTGGTCCCACATACCAAACAATACCAGATTTCTCTAATATTTATCTTTTGCTTTACTTTAAACTTACTTATAATTATTTTTTAAAATCTCAGTCAATTTATTTTTTCTGCTAATTATTTTTTATATTTCGTTTATAATATTTTCCAACATATTTTTGATAACTTTTCTGTGTCTAAATATAATCCTCATCTAGGTTTCCTTCTTTTTTAATAACTTCCACAAAAATATTCTTTTTTTATTTACAAAGGTCAACACCTTTAAATTTGTGCTCATATACTTTCAATTTAAGCAAATAAACATCACATAATCACCATTTCTTATGCTTAATCTTAACTGTTATTAAAACAGGCAAAACTCTCTATACATATTGCCACTCAGTGCAAGCCAGAGTAATCAATGGATGCCAGAAGGCTTGTGCATAAAATCCCTATCTAGTGCCAACTCATCCAATATCCCCAGGCTAGTTTCTAGCTTATGAATTTTGTCAGTGATGAGTTTTGGATCTGAGAGCACTGCACCTATATCCTAAAAATATTCCCAGACTAGTTTCTAGCTTGTGGCTTTCATCAGTGAGGAGCCTTGGATCTAAGAGCACTGCACCTAGATCCTAACAATATCCCCAAACTAGTTTCTAGCTTGTGGCTTTCATCAGTGTTGAGCCTTGGATCTGAAAGCACTGCACCTAGATCTTAGGATCTAGCTCCAGAATTGGTGAGCATGTGATATATAATAAATAAACCAGGATATAGATAACATCACTGCTTATAACTTCTGCTTTATTTTGTCTCCATAATGAAACAACATAACATCAACAAACTATCATATGTCCTCAGATTACCAATTTATTTTAATAAGAAAACCTATTTCTCTTCATGTATTCCTTTATGCTTTATTATAAAGACCAAAATTCAAAATACCTTAATTTATTTAATTTAAGTTAATTTATTTACATAGTTATACAGATCTGATTTCAATTTAGTATTAATACATTTTGGCATTATTAATTTTTTTACTGATCATAGACATTAATATTTTTGGGGATGGATTGTTATAATACCATCTAAACATCACACGGACATTGCCTATATAAGAATCTTAAGTAGCAAACTTATATCCTTTATTCCATTCTGAAAAAAAATCTCAAATACACTAAATCAAGATTCAAATCTGGCTCACTAATGATAACCAGAAGGTAGAATCCTGCCTAAAGATAGGATGTCAATACTAGTTAGAGATTTATTAAATGTTGTCATTTGACATTTATTGATACTCAAACTTAAATGAATGTTACAACTGGAAAGTAGATTTTTTGATTAAAATTAACGTGCAGCCAGATGCCAAATAATTTTTAATTGATGTTGTAGAAATCCAGATGAAAAAGATGTCTAACACTTACTATAAAATTAAAATTAGCAAAATATACAGATACTGAACTGATCTCAGATCTACATAACTCTGCAAGCAAATTAGCATTGCTTCAAAACAGTAAGAAGATTTTACAAATCAGGCTGATAGTTTGATAGCTAAAAAAAGAGAAAATGAGGTCTATGGAGGAAAGGAACATTAGATCCAAAGAATCCAGGTGTACTAAATCCAGATACAAAATCTGTGACTAATAAAAGCCAAAATAAATCTAGTCAAGAGATATAAATGGGTCAGCACCAACTAAAGATGTATTAAATAGTATCTTTTTGCATTTGTGATTCATCACTATCATGAAAGAGGAAGAACTAGGTGTGAGAATTACATTGAGAGCTAAAGACTATTTTTTTATATTTTTTAATTTGTAAATAAATTTCTGAATAAACATTTTTCAAACTAATTTAATCCATTTTCTATTGTAATATAACTAACAAAAGCAATGCATTCACTTTATCAAAAATAGTTTTCAAAATTAAACATATATCAGCATCTTTTTCTCTTTTTCTTCATCTCTCTCTTTCTCATCAATGATTATTATTATCCAAGTTGAATTTCTTGATTTTATAGTCTTCAAACTGTTTTCATGATAGAGTAATCTATTTGAAATCATTTATATAAAAATCACAAGGGATGTTTTAGGCCCCTTAATGATTAAATTAACTGTGCCTTCACATTAAAGGAAGTTAGAAGTTTTGTTTTATTTTAATTACAACTATTAAAAAATCCTACTGCTACTCTTTTGAGTTATAAGTTACATTGCAAATATCATCAATTTTCCCAAACTTTTTATTCTGCAGCACCAATTATTTAAATGGAGTGTCATTGATTCATATGTCCTACCAGATACCATCTTTCTTCATGGTTTTACAGTTTTAATTTTTGCTAATACCTATTATATTGTATCTTTACCCACATAACTTTTTTATTTAAAGTAGATGAAGATTTAATAGTTTTACCATATAAAGCATATATACATTTTCAATCCATTTGTTTGGTTTCAATCAGTCCTTCATTCTTGTAGGTTGGTTGTGTGTTATTATAAATTAAATTAAACCTAAGATTTTATGTTCTTCTTCTGGCCATTCCTTATTAATTATTTTAAGCATATTTTTTAAAAATTAAATTTCATTTTAACAATTTTTTTTCTTCTGATTTTCAAATTCCTAAATCTTCACAAAAAGGTGGCTTTGGTCATAAATGTATTTACCTTTGATTTTTTTTACAATTTTTTATTTTTTAGTAGTGTTCATTTTACATCTCAGGAACAAGTAAGGGTACTTACATGTTAAACTTGCTGTGATGAAAGCCAGTGACAAAAATAAATGCCTAAATAAAGACTAAATTAAACATGTTTGCAATGTTCTAACAAGGAAATAAAATAATTTTTTATGTTAATATTAAAATTGGGTAGTTACATATGAATGTATTATTTTTTTGATCTGGGTTATCACTTGTAATAAATGTAGATTGTTAAAAGTTTACATTTTAGAAGAGCATTTCCACAAATAATGTAAATGAGTGTTTGTTTCATTTCCATAAATAAAGTTATAGGTGGCCATTTCTCAAACTAAAAAAAAATCTTTATAAGTTTAAATGGTGGAAAATAATTTCTCACACAAATGTAATTGTGTGTTTGTAGACATTTGTATTATTTCTAGTAAATAAAGTTGTGTTATCATTTTTCCAAATAAATCTTTAATTAATCAATTAAATTGGTTAGATCTCCCATATAGACATTATTTTCTGAGATCACAAGGTTAGAAAGTTATCACTAGACTAATACAAACATGGTACATCACAGAATGTCTAATACATAAATACCCAAGTAAGTTATAAATTACCCTAAAGGATGGAACCCTCTTGTTGCCTTTGGTGCTCAGTCTTGTGGATTTATTCCACTTGACCCCAGCTTTTTGGTGGACCTTATGAAAAAATATTTATTTCTAATACTTCTTTCCATACAATATATGTAGGGTGTTTTTAAAATTCTAACAATATTATATTAATGTTAGTTAAAATTAGAAAGTGTGTCACTAAACACATATATGTAGGATTTAAAATAATTTCAATTTAAAATCTTACATAAAATTAACACTTATGATTTTTAGCAAAACTTCTTAAGGTTGACATGTATTTCTAAGATCAATTTCTGAAAACAGATTATTTATTGACAAAGAAAAAATGATTGAAGAAATGGAATAACAAAGAGTGTATTACAATGCTTTCAAATCATTTTTTCAAAAGTCAAACAACAAAAAAACTGCTGAAAGATTCAAATATCTTAAGCTTTTTTCAACTTGCAGTCTCAATAATAAAGATTCTAGAAGAACATTTATCCAACAGAATAATATCAATTTAAATACAGAATTATGTGTCTTTTTTTAAAAGTAACTCTATCAGTTACATTTATATATTTTAACAAAAATTATAAAATTATTTAGAAAATAAGAATTTAAAAGTATCCAATCTAATGCATTGCATAAAACCATTAGTTCCATTACCTACTTTAGCTATGACTTTATATCTATATGGTAAATTTTATTGTTATTAGTTGTGTATAGTTATTACTGCTACTGTATGTATTAATAGTAATGCTAATTGTTATTGCTGTACTGATGAATTTTACAGTTATTGCACAGTATATTTTACTGCTACAATATCATTTATCATTACAACTGTATTATTTTTTCACTTTTATCATAATCTTTATTAAAGAAATACATGGTCACATGATATAAATTAGTTTTTCTATATAGAACATATTACATGTGTAAACACAGTTATAAGGCATATTTTTATTCTGTACAGTTTTCATATCATTCCATCTTTTTCTGTCATTTTATTCATTATATTATTAGTATGCCAAATGTCTTTGAGTAATTATTTCTTTTACAACTCATTGTCTTTATTGCAATATTATATTCTTTCTTGAAAATCTTCCACTTTTATACTTAATTTATCAATTACATTTTTGTTATCCAAACATTTTTTTCCCAGCAACTCTAAAGCTTTATTCCAATATTATTTTTTAATTTATGACATCCCTACTTCTTATCACATTTTTTTATTTTTTCAAAAATTAATCTCAATTCTGTTTCAATTACTCAGTAATCAGAATCTATATTGATTCCAGACTGTATGTTACATTCTAAATATGATTTCTAAATGTATTTTAGATTAAACCATTTTATACTTGAAACTATTCATTTCTTTTGAAACATTTCACAACAAATCATTCTTTTATTCTTTTTATATTGCATGTTCCATGTTACTATATTATTTTTTAAAAAAACTTAGCAATGTAAATCTTTCTTACATTTTATCCTTGACCCAAATTCTGAGTTTCAACATTTCTTCTGCATTCGGTCTTAGCATTGCAATATCTATTATTATTTTTTTTTTTTTCCATTGATAGTTTTGATTTCATCATGCATGTTTCTATTTTTTTAAATTATTACTACTATTTGACTTATTTACCTGAATAATATTCACACTTTTAAAAAAAATTAGGAGTATTTCCATCAATCTATTATTTACTGGCAGATTATTCTCTTTCATTTTGAAATATATAATAACTTACACTATTATGTCTATTTTTATCTCTAAAATGTTAAAATTTTAAACTTTATCCTTTTTTTCCTGAACTAATCGATCTTTCCTTACAAAATGCTTCAATAGTTAATCTTTTTTCCTTTCATTGTTGATAATAAATTTTCCATCTTCTCTAACTTATATTTTTCTTCCTAATATTATACTTATCTTTTCTGACAACAATTTTTTTTAATTTTAATGATTCCAGAATATTGAAGAACACTAGATTTATATGGTGAATTCCTTATCCCCACTAAAGAAATTTGTGATTTGCTTCTCCCATATCCATTGTACTTTTTCTTTATGTGGCAAAGAATTGATAATGGTTGAAAGTTAATAATTATATATATATATATATAATAAATTCTGTTATATGGCACACAATAATATATATATATGCAAACAATTGTCCAATTTAGATTTTAAAATAACTTAAATCTTATCTAAGGAGATTTTAATTAGTAAATTTTGAACTAGTTTTACTTTTTACGAATTCCAGGTGTGGTCGTTAATGACACTTGTTTACAACCAAAAATCTTTTAATTACTTGACCAGCTTTTATTTTTAATCTTACATAGAAACTCTTTCTATTTAAAAACAACCTTTTAACATTTTTTTAAAACGAAAACATTTTTATCATATTTATTAAAAATAATTTACAAATATATTTTGATATAGCTTTTAAATATACTTCCGAGAAACTTTTCCCTGAAATACATTTAAAACAAGAAATCTTTTAACAATTTTAAAGAAACATTTAATAGTATTTTTAGATAACGGCTTTTACATATTTTAAATCATGTCTTTCTTCTATATAGCACAGATTATATATCCACATACGAAATTACAATATTAAACAACAAAATTAATAATTTACTCTTAACTTAAATAATATAATAAACATTTTTAGAAATCTTAAATAACTTTAGTACGCTATAATTTTACTAATCCTATCTAATTATAGCGTTCGTTCGCACGTAAATATATAATACTGTTTATACAGACATGAACGAATTTTTATATTTATTAACATTTAAATAGGTTCGAACTTAGCACAGATGAGAGTGTCATTAGGTTTGATGGTGAAACGGAAAGGGATTGGAGATTTCCGTTTCATATCAGTAAACTTAGTAAAAAAAAAACAAATAAAAAAAAAAAGACTTTACTTATATAAACACAGAGGTAAATTATGGTTTCTTTCAAAATATAAACTCATGGCCTAATCCTACGCTAAACCTATGGTAATACATCCTAGTAGATTACACTATCATAATACATTTAGTGCTTCTAACAATTATCAACACATATAATGAAATCATCGGTTGTTAGTAAATATTTTAAACTTAAACAGATATATCCCCAAACGAGTATACATCTTAGTCAAAAATAAAAGATATGTTTTTATATATATAACATATAACGCGTGTAATATATAAAGGATATAGAGATCAAATATACAGTGTATAATATGTATGTAAGGTATATAAATAAAGTATAACACGGATAATATATAAAGTGTGTGTAGATAGAATATAAAGTGTATAATATGTATAAGGTAACATATAAAGTGTTAATATATCTAAGGTATATAAACAAAATATAAAGTGTATAATATATAAAGTGTATAATAAAATAAAAAGTGTTAATATATCTGTATAAAATATGAAGTGTACAATATATAAAGTGGGTGCACCTATAAAGTGTATATAGATAAAATATAGAGTGTATACTATATAAATATAAAAGGGTATGTGTATATATAAAGTGCATAATATATATATAAAAGGTATATAAATAAAATATAGAGTGTATAATATATATATATAAAAGAGTATATAAAAAGATCAATCACACACACAAAAAAAAACTAACAATTTAAATAGGATCTGGGGGTTGCCTGTAGTTTAACGATGCTGGCTGTCTATATGGTCTCTTTGCTCTAGTCTGATTTCGGGATTCCCATCTAGGCGACCGACTAGTCATCATCGTTTGACATCTTGGAGGATCGATTCGCCGCATCTTCTCCGGTGGTTCTTTAGGTCCTGGTGTGAAATCAATCATTGTTAGAAACCCTACCATGTCTTCTATTGTCCTACTCCTACAACCCATCATTAGTTGTTGTATTCGATTAGGCATGTTTAGCTGGATAATTCTGATCATCTGTGTCTCGGTAAATGGGAAGGCCATCAAGGATCGGAGGGAAGCTATCTGCCTCAGAAAAAATTGAGTATGGGTCTCCTTTACTATCGATCCATAGGTTTCCCTGAGTATACTATGGTAGATACCCTCCTGGCGCTCCTCACTCCAAAACGTTTTGTGCATGGCATCCGTATATTGCTCAAAATTTTGCGGCTTCTCATCACAACAGTCCCACCATGATTTGGCGTACCCGTATAAATAGTGTATAGATAAAGCTATCTGATCAGCCACTGGGATTTTCTGAAACCTGAAAAGTTCCCTTAAACTTTCTAAATGGGCCTTTGGGTTTTCTCCCACTTCTCCTTTGAAAGATTTTACTTGAATAAATTTTGCTAAACTTATGTGGCTACCTATTGATGGAATGCCCAGTCCAAGTGTGTCTGCAACTAACTCACTGCTATCTGGGTTGGCTATCTGCTCATTTCCTTTGCTTATGACGCTTTCTGCCTTGACATTTCTTTCCTCCTCTCTAAGAATATCTTTAGCGTCCCCCACTGACAGTTTTCTTTTGCACGGGTTCTCGGCTAAATGACTAATGGCTAGACTGTTTTCTTCCTCGGCTGCTACTTGACTTCTATAAGCCAGGCCTTCTTTTAATCCATATATTTCATCCAGGATCTCACTATATGTGTCTTCATATTCCTGAAACTTCCTGCCAAGATCTGTCTCCATTTTATTAAACTTCTCCCCTATATCCCTCTCTTGATGCTCAACCTGCTCCCCCATGGCCTTGATTTCCTCTTGGATTTTCACCATTTCATTTTTATTTTCTGTCCTGGTTGTATCCAGCATTTCTGTGAATTCAAACTGTATTTTTTCACAATTCTGTTGGCAGCTAAAGGATACTTCCTGCAGGCCTTTACACAGCATTTCTTCTAAGTCTCTTCTAATCTGTGCTGTTCCTTCCTCACATCGCCTGCCCAAAGCTTCAAAACGTCGTTCCATTTCTAGATTATTTCTATGATCCCTCTCTTCTGCCTCCTGTCTATTTTTCCTATCTCTCTCTTCAAAACGTTGTTCCATTTCTAGATTATTTCTATGATCCCTCTCTTCTGCATCCTGTCTAAGTTGCTTCACTAGTGACTCCATCATTGAGTTCATATTCCAGCATTCTTTCTTAAATTCTTCTATAGGTCTCTGTTCAGATCCCGTGGTGTCTGACTTTTCTGATATGGCCACGCTTTGATGTATCGATGCCTTTTCCCTAATCTGGCTCGTCCTCGCTTCACCTTCCTTGTCTCCCTCTGTGCTGCTACTCTCTTCCATAATTTCTTTTCCCGATCTTAATCTAATACCCCTATACATTCCTTCTTTTCCTGTTTTCCCTTCTTCCCCTTCGCTCACTACTTCCCTTTCTTCTTCCATACTATTATCCATTTTAATATACGTTTTAATATACTAACAACAACAAAAAATTTTCTCTTTTTACTGGCTCAATTTGTTTTTACTAAAGTTTCTTGTTTTTTTGTTTGCTTTACTAACTCGGCTAATTGCTGCACTCCACAAAGAAAACGATCCGTCTCCTACTCATCTCAACACCTATGCCTAACTCTATTAATACACCTAACTTCTCGCTATACATTCGCTTGATGCCCACCCAACATTTAACTAACAGTGAAATAAATTTAACATATATAACAAAAAAAAATTATAAAATACAACTCACCCTTGGCCTCTTGCAGCTGTTTTTTTTTTTAAATTTTCCACGGTTCATGGTTATAATTTAATTTACACGTCTGTGCTAGTTTCGAACCTTTAAGATTTGATTTGACCTTACATTTATTTCATTCTCTTTCTCGTTCAATCCAATTCATAAAACATAAAACAAATAATAGACCCCCCTTTTCTCTCTTTACTCCTGATGACAAAATTTATGTGAGAACGATTTGACATTTATTCAAATCATCCTCGGGCGCCAGTCACAGTGAGCAAGAAAGTTTACACAACATATATTATAAATCCCCTTAAAATTCTACTATGCATCTATATAAATAATTTTTATATAATAAAATAATAATCTATTCAGAGTATGGAATTAATTGACGTTCAAACTCAGGAAAAAAATCTATACATATACATTATTTTGGAAAACGAAAAAAAATTAATTCAAAATCATTAATTTTAAACAAAAGAATTTTATCTCTATACTCAATCTCCTCAGGAGTGGAAATAAGTTACTACAAACCCGGGGAAAAAAAAATCTTACATATATACATTATTTTAAAAAAAAAATTGACTCAAAATCGTTAATTTTGACCAAAAGAATTATATATATACACTCCATAATCTCTTCAGGGGTGGAAATAAGTTACAAGCCCCACGATTTTGGGCTTATTATATTTTATATGCCAATATTTCGAAACAGTAGGCACTTATTTTTATGTTTTAAGAAGATATTATTTGAAAATCTTCACGTAATTTATTTATAGCGTCAACTTTCTGCGCTGTTTCGAAATCCTATTTTTTTATTTAAATGATTTAATATGTGAAATGTGGCTCTTTTATAATCAACCAGTTAAAAACTTAACCTATAAGTTTATTTAGAATTAAATTTAACATTGATGTATTTATAAGTATATTTGACATTTAAATTCTTAAGTCCATAGAAATATACTTTCCTCCTTAAATATTTATTATCTATAAGTAACTTAATAGATCGAACATGTCAAGGTACAGATGTAATAATATTCCCTTTAGTAGCATAGACATTTATTATCAGGCTACCAAGAGTTGGTCCCAATTTGATAGAGCTAATATGCTATTAACTCGTATTTCATAGTATGAAATATACTATTCTTTGCTTGGCGGATGTGATCTTATTTTATAAAATTATTCTCGTTTTGCTGCTATAGTAAAATACGTATCTTAAGATGACACGGCGTTGCCAGCACATCTTTTCTTCTATAGGGTAGAGCAGTGCGAAGCCTGAGCCAAGGCCAGGTTAGCAGTAAGACCCCCGCCATTCCTGAACACAATGTTCTTTTCACGCAGCATTGCGATCGGTTACAGGGTACCCTTTGTCCAAGAACCCTGAAGTTATTTCATCCATCACAGAGCGACTTTTCCTATTATTGTTTACCTGTGCCATAGCGCATTGGTAAAATCTTATTTCACCAACTCTCCCCCTTTATATAACCTTTCAGCATTCTGAAATTTTTCTCGAAAGCCATGTTCGATGATCATTACTTGAGCTGGTTTATGCCTCGTATTAAATTATATATGGGTATTTTAGTAAATAAATTCATGATCAAAGTTTAATATAATTATTTATATACCAGCCACAAATGTAATAGGATTTGGCTTATCGAGATTTATAGACATAACGTAGTGATTAATTATGTATCAATTGTAAACAATTCCTAAGATGGGCACATGTTAAACTCATCTATGAAATTTAATGATTACTTATGTGAAGTGATTTTGAATTACCAAATGTTTGTACATTCTACGCTGAATACTATTGTAAATAAGGATATATAGCTATGAGTTGTAAATAAATATATAATTAATTTAATGTATTTCGTTTCTGTTTCGTTATTGATTAATTTAATCCAATTCTAATTATCCTTTGTAGTCTATATATGTGAAAACTATGCATTAGGTTAAATTAAATTAGTGATATTTTAGTCAATTAAGAACCTTTCTTTTAATTATCAGAGTCTCTTCTTCTCCGTGACCTATGCGGCCGTGTGAAAGAGATTACTACTGTAATTTCAATTCATCGTAAGTCTGGAATCCTGGTCTACCACTGAGTCGTCATCTACAGTCCTATCTGGTCAGCTTTGGTCTCTTTTGCTTGGATTCTGAATTCTGTTACACGAATGTACAAACTTGACTGTTACATAGTATTTTTTTTTTTTTCACCGTAAAGTAAGTTTGTACATTCCGAACAGAATCAAATCCAACAAAAAACCCAGACAACTGTAACATCCCGAGTCACGCACTCAACTCGTAAACCAGATTCCAAATCACGACCTTACGAATACCACCTTGAAATTACACTAGTATATCTCTTTCCAGGCCGAATAGGTCACGGAGAAGAATAGACTCTGATAATTAAAAAAGTTCTTAATTGACTAAAATATCATTAATTTAATTTAACTTAATGCATAGTTTTCACATAAATAATAATTAGAATTGGATTGAATTAGATCAATAACGAAACAGAGAATAAATACATTAAATTAATTATATATTTATTTACAACCTAGATATATCACTATTTACAATACATTCAGCGTAGAATTACAAACATTGGTAATTCAAAATCACTTTCCACAAGTAATCATTAAATTCATAGATGGTTTAACTTCCCTCTTAGGATTGTTTAAATTGATACATATTAATCCTACGTTATGTCTATATCCGATAACCAAATTATTACATTTGTGGCTGGTATATAAAAAAATAAATACTATGTAACAGTCAAGTTTGTACATTCGCGTAACAGAATTCAGAATCCAAGCAAAAAAGACCGAAGCTGACCAGACTAGGACTGTAACATCCCGAGTCCGACCGCACTTCAACTCGTCAACCAGGATTCCAAGACTCACGACCTTACGAATGACCACCTTGAAATTACACGTAGTAGATCTCTTTCCACACGGCCGACATAGGTCACGGAGAAGCAATGAGACTCTGATAATTAAAAGAAAGGTTCTTAATTGACTAAAATATCACTAATTTAATTTAACTTAATGCATAGTTTTCACATATATAGACTATAAAGGATAATTAGAATTGGATTGAATTAAATCAATAACGAAACAGAGAACGAAATACATTAAATTAATTATATATTTATTTACAACTCATAGCTATATCACTTATTTACAATAGCATTCAGCGTAGAATGTACAAACATTTGGTAATTCAAAATCACTTTCCACAAGTAATCATTAAATTTCATAGATGAGTTTAACATGTGCCCATCTTAGGAATTGTTTACAATTGATACATAATTAATCACTATGTTATGTCTATAAATCTCGATTGTGGCTGGTATATAAATAATTATATTAAACTTTGATCATGGATTTATTTACTAAAATACCCAATATACTTTAATAACGAGCGCATAAACCAGCTCAAGTAATGATCGATCGAACATGGCTTTCGAGAGAAAATTTCAGAATGCTGAAAGCGTTATATAAAGGTGGGAGAGTTGGCTGAAATAAGATTTTACCAATGCGCTATGGCACAGGTAAACAATAATAGGAAAAGTCGCTCTGCGGATGGATGAAATAACTTCAGGGTTCTTGCGACAAACGCCGGTACCCTGTAACCGATCGCAATGCTGCATGAAAAGGAACATTGTGTTCAGGAATGGCGGGGGTCTTACGTGCTAACCTGGCCTTGGCTCAGGCTTCACTACTGCTCTACCCTATAAGAGAAGATGTGTGGCAACGCCGTGGCTCCATCTTAAGATACGTATATTACGTATAGCAGCAAAACGAGAATAATTTTATAAAATAAGATCACATCCGCCAAGCAAAGAATAGTATATTTCATACTATGAAATACGAGTTAATAGCATATTAGCTCTATCAAATTGGGACCAACTCTTGCGTAGCCTGATAATAAATGTCTATGCTACTAAAGGGAATCTTATTACATCTGTACTTTGACATGTTCGATCTATTAAGTTACTTATAGATAATAAATATTTAAGGAGGGAAAGTATATTTCTATGGACTTAAGAATTTAAATGTCAAATATACTTATAAATACGATCAATGTTAAATTTAATTCTAAATAAACTTATAAGGTTAAGTTTTTAACTGGTTGATTATAAAAGAGCCACATTTCACATATTAAATCATTTAAATAAAAAAATAGGATTTCGAAACAGCAGAAAGTTGACGCTATAAATAAATTACCAAGATTTTCAAATAATATCTTCTTAAAACATAAAAATAAGTGCCTACTGTTTCGAAATATTGGCATATAAAATATAATAAGCATTTAAAATAAACAAAGAAATATAGACACAACTGCAGTGATATAACTTTAAACTAAACACATAATGCACTTTAAATGAAAGGAAAATATAAATAAGTCAGATTATTTAAACTTTAACACATTAAATTTTGGATAGCAATTGACATATTAAACTATTAAATGGATTTTAAGTTTTGATTACATTTAGCTTTATCATTATTTTAAAAGGAAAGTTAGCTAACTTAGATAGATATTATTACATTTAGAATTACACAGAATTACACAGAGCTCTGCGGTTTGAAAAATAAAACGGTACCGGTATGATTTATCTGCAAGTTCTTGGCTGTTGGTTTGGTTTAGTTTGACTGGGTGGCATCATTTTCCCATTATGTTAGACTCGCTCTTCTATCAGATGATGGTGGTTTAGCATTTGAGAGAAAACCCCGTTCTCCGCGAGTCACAGAACAAGATGCCCGCTTAGCGACATGTTCAAATTAACAATTGTGAATACTGGCTACAACTCTCACTAACAATATGGCTCTCCTCTCTTGTTAAAAAAATACAGAGTATTTATATGTTTTCCTTATGATCTCGCTCAAGACTCAGAATTTAATTAAGTGTTTTTAATTTATAATTCAGATTTGATAACTTATGTTAGAAACATTAAAGTATTATTATAATTAAATATATATATATATATATATATATATATATATATATATATATATATATATATATATATATATATATATATTTATATATATAAAATAAAGTTGAAAGGAAAAGTAGAAATAAACACAGACAAAAATTTGTACATATTTTTCTACATTTTCTGGAATAAAATAATCCTAGTAAAATATTAAATAATTTTGGATTTAAAATAAAATGTTATTAAAAATAAACATTTAAAAAGATCTAAATAATACTTTTATTGGATTATAATTTTGGATTTAAAAACAAACATGGTTTATTTTTGAAATATTTTAATTAATGCTTGTATACACTTCACTATCTATTTGGAAATATTCAGTAGATTTTACTTTTGATAAAACTTCATACTTGCTTGGAAAAGGATTAGACAGATGAAAACAGTTTAATTAAAAACAATGTGTTTTTTATCATCACACCCAACAACTTATAAAAAGAGTTGATAAAGAGATTAGACCAGTCTGGTTTTTAGTTTTGGCTAATAATTTTTGTGAAGCTGCAGTTAGTTGGTAGCTGTAACAGAAGTAACTGGCTAGCAGACTCAGTGTTTGGAGAGTTAGACAGAGCTCACATGCAGTTGTAAAAATAAAAAGAGGGCAAGTCCAAAAGCTGCTCTATAGCAAATGATGGTGGAATTTGAATTAACTTGGAGTGAAATGATTCAACTTCTAGTGGCATAGCCCCAAATGTGTTCTAGAAGAGACAGTTTGCTTGCCTGAAGTCTGTGAAATACAAATAGAATCCAACAATTATCTGATTATACTTTTCCTGATGATGACTACAAACCAGTATCACTAAGATTAACTATCCAAGAGAATTCCTTAGCTTGCTAAAAGATTAGTTATATGTATGCTGATGTATCTATATGAAGAGAAGCTAAGATAAATGTATATACACAAGTGAGACTTTTTTAGTAATTCCTTAAAAATGACATTTAAAAATATAACTTATGATGCAAGTAACAATTTTGCTTGAATTTAAATCTACCTGTTAAATTTAAAGATGTTATAATTAGTTAAATGTGATCTGTGGTAGTGATATACATATATATCAAGTCTTATAGCATTATATATAATAACTAAATTTTAAATAATTTCTTTGGTGCAAATGACATTAAAAAATCTATATATTTTAAAAGAAGGCTAATAAAGTAAAATGATTGATTAATAGACACTTCTAAAACTGCAAAATCTTTTAGAGTAGAAAAAAGATATTTATAATTAATTAAGAGTAACCTGATAAAAAATAACTTTTCTAACCTGTCAAACAATTAGATTTTCTTTTCATTTTTTTTAAAAAAGGAAAAAGGTCTTTATTATTAAAACAGTGAAATTTATGTATATTCAAAAAGGAATTAACTATGGAAAATGTTAATTTTATTTTGATAAATTCAAATAAGATAAATGAATTTTATTATGTTAAATCAATTATTGTATTGCACATGTATGCAGTTGACATATATGTTTAAGTAAACCTAAATTGAGGTATTTGATATCATTTAAAAGTGATAACTGAAAATGTTATTTTATAACAAGTCAAAGTTGTTCAGAAATTATTGTCACATCTATGTGTGCATATATATATATATCAATGAGTGTCAAATAGAAAACATGTAAAATTTAATCATTTTTCAAATTTTATTAAATATCAATTGAAATGTATTCATTTCTAAATTATAATGCACATCTGTATATATATATATATAAATATGTTTATGTAAGCTCATTAAGAAGTATTGTAAAATCAATGTAATAATTTGAATTTTGTATAGTAATCAAAATCAGTAAGCTTATATGTGTATAATCTCATTCTAAAGACTTGAATATCATTTTTTATTATTGTCATTAATAATCATGTATTTCTTTGTTAAAATTATTCCAGTGACTTAATTCTAAGTGATTTTTAGATTATTGTATGTTTGCACCATCTCTTGGTCACAAAACAGTAATAGAGCTTATGTTCTCTGAGCTAGATTCATGCATAATGGTATGATATATGAATGGTGGTGTATATTTAGTGCTTAAGAGGCATGCAGTATGATTGATATATCTTGGTTGGTGCTGAGATTATATTCTTTAAAGCCAATGCACTATATTTTATTTTAGTCTTATTAGAAATTAAGTTTATAGTTTGCCAGTACATTAATGGTAATAAATGGCCAGAGCATTGAAGATGATCAGTATATTTTGATTTCCCAGCAGTATTGTTTTATGAGTATGCATTCTTATGGATAAATGCTTAAGTTGGTGCATCCAAATTTTTTAAATAATTGCTCTAAACTGGCATAGGCTCAATAGTTAATCTGGTCTATCGGAGACCCATTTCAAATCCAGTCACAAGATTGACTTTTGATTTTATTTCATTGTTGATCATTTGTAATGATGAATGGTTATTTCTCGAGGATTACTTTATACTTATTTATACTCCTGGTGGATTTATGGTTAATTATACTTATAGATCATTTAAGGAGTTAACTGGGCTGATCTAACAGTAATCCCTCACAGAGATCTCTTAATCTCATGCTCTCTTGAATATATAACATTTTTTATAATATATATATAATTTCTTATAAATTTTGTAATATCTCTTACTTTAATCATTACTTTAATATTTTGATACCCTTATATGTTTAAATATTGTTTATGTATTTTAAATTTCTTTATAAATTTCATCATTTGAAATGCTGACTTGGGGTAAATGATGAGATTGCATACCCCAGGTATGACCACCCTGGATTACTCATCCTGTTATAAATGATATTTCAATTAAATGATGATGATGATTTTTCATCACCCCAGAGATGATCACTCCCATATGATCCCATCCTGATATTCCATTTTATTATAAATGGTTCCCAACATGGGGCTGATGATGATTACATACTGGTGATCACTATAAAATTAGCACTTAACTTGATCTCAACCACAATGAGAAAGAAAAAATATGCATTTTATGCAGAACTAATTTTAAAAATTAATGTGAAATGTGACAAGAGTATTGATGATTACAAATTATAAAATAGTAGTTTTCATGTATATTTAAGGGGTTCGCGTTCAGCGTTAAGCAAAAAATCTATTATTTTTGAATTGGGTCTTTGATTGTTGATGTTTGCTTAGCTATAGTTTCAGTTTTGATGATGGATGTAAGGTTTTGTCATTGGCTTGAAGATGCAACATTTTCATTGATTCCATGGGGCTTTCTGTCTTGGCTATCTGCTCCAACCTATTTTATGTATTCATATTGTTTATCATAGAGCAGTTAAGGCAGTTCTGCCATGATTCCAAGCTCTAAGTCTCCAAAAAAAATGAACAAGGCTTAGCTTGTATTTCTCAGCCCACAAGCCTCAAAAAAGCAGGGCATGATTTTGAATTTTCAAGCCCTGTCAAGGGAGCAAGTCTTTGTAAAGATTCTTGCATTACCTTTATCAAGAGTTGTAGCAGCTTATAGTGTCTCAAATTGAGACAGTCCTCTTGGTATCCATGGAATACTTATAGTCCAATGGCTGAATTTTTTACCTATCTCAAAAGTGCAGGTCACTAGTTATTCTGTTAGCTGTGAAATGTCTGTCAGATTTTTAAAATGTTGATGAGTATATAGTTTGAGATATGAACTTTGTTTTGATTATATATGTATATTACATAAAATATTGTTAGATAGGTGTTTTATTTTTATTTTTCCCAGAGGGGAGTTATATAACAGTTCTGTTACATGGCACACAATAATATAGAGTGTGTACACAAATATATATAAAGTTGAAAGAAAAAGTATAAATAAAAAGTGATCTCAAATGTCTCAATTTAGGTTTACTTAAACATATAAATATCATCTTCACACATGTGCAATACAATAATTAGTTTAACATATAAATTAATTTCATCTATCATATATATGCATTTATGTAAACCCATTAAAAAGTATTGTAAAATCAATGTAATTATTTGAATTTTGTATAGCAATCAAAATCAAAAAGTTTATATGTTTATAACCTTATTCTAAAGACTTTAATATAATTTTTTATTATTGTTATTAATAAACTTGTACTTCTTTGTTTAAATTATTCTAAACTAGTGGTTTAAAATTATTCTAGTGACTTAATTGTAAATGGTCTTTAGATTCTTATATGTTTGCATCATCTCTTAGTCACAATACAGAAATAAAACTAATGTTCTCTGAGTTAGATTCATGCATAATGGACTGAATATATAAATGGGGATGGATAGTTAGTGATTAAGGGGTATCCAGTATGATTGATATATCCTGGTTGGTGCAAAGACTATATTCTTTAAAGCCCATGCACTACATTTTATTTTAGTGTTCGAAGTGTTTGGATAAATTGTCTTTATACAAAATTCCTTTATTTGTTATTTTATTCTTCTGACTGATCTTTTCCATCCTTCTCCATGTTTACATCTCAAAGGCTTCCAATGTGTTCCTAATTTTATTACTCATTGTCCATAAGCATACTATAATACACTCACACATAGCATTTAATCAATCTTTTAATACCTCTATAAAATGGATTTCCTATAAATTTTGCACACACTTTGTTCATATTTCTTGTTAGTCCAACCAGTTGTCAATTCTAATAATGTTCATGTGTTCAATTTCAAAGTTCACTGATATCAATTCAGTTCCATTTTTTTGTGGGCACAAAAAATGGCAGTCTAATTTTTAAAAATACACTTTCATTAAATTTTATGACTAATTATTAAAAAAAAAAATAGAATGCTAATTTCTTAGAAGTGTTATTCTTATATTTTCCCCTTTACTTTTTTTGCACTCCTTCAGATATTCATATATATTACTTATAATAAATCTCCACATATACACATCAGAGCACTTGCATAGCAAATGCTCTGACAAGGACTGCAGAACAGTTAAAACTGTTAGGAAATTAAGGAGATTATATTAAAAATTTTGCATTAAATTGTATATGTGGAGATTTATTATAAGTAATATATACGAATGTTAATTTCTCCTGAATGTTTAAATAAAACTTGCTTTTGTTTAAATGCTGCCTTCATAAACAAAAAATATTGTAAATGATTTGTAATTCACATGAATTTCATTTTAAATATAATAGATATAGTTGTTTAGAAAATATCTAAATACTAAAACATAATATATATATATATAACTGTTTTTATTTAAATTGATGAGTAATAATGACTTAAAACCCCCAAAATTGTTTTTCTTCAATCACAATTTTCGTTATTATATTTCACTTAAAACAACTATGAGGTGTACATAAATTGGTAGTCGAGTTAATTAATTTATAGATTTCCCATACTCGTATTCCAAGTTCAACCTAACCAAAATTGTGCTCTAAGAAGGATATATTGTTTCGTTTTTAATGCATTATTAATTGTCAATTAAATAAAAGCATTTTATTTTAATATTATATATATATTATTTTTATTTTGTTTGATGTATATATGTAATGTGTGTGTGTTTATTATATTATATTTTCAAATTCTATTGCTAATTTGATTTTTAATTTTCAATAATATTTTCAAAATTTTGATTCAATCATTCTTGTAAAATCAATAACTCTTTGAATTTTGAAAAGAAAATATATATGATAATTTTGTTGTGAAAGAATTTCTTTATTATGAGGTCTTTCCATTTTATATTAACAGAGAAGAAATCATTCAGTTGATGAAATAGTTTTATTAGTTGAATTTTTGTGCAAATGACAGGCAGAAAGCAAAAAATAGATTAATAGCACATGCTTTTTATATGTTGAAACTTCTCTTTCAAAAATGTAGTTTTATGCAATATGTTTTGTCTCAACAAATCGCTATTCGCCCCAAATTTATCAAGAGGAAAATGTCAATCTTCAATCAATAAATAAATCATAAGCATTTTTTAACAAAATACATGCTGCCAATAATTTCGTTTTCACACTATTATGCTATATATTTGCTTACTCTTTGATATTAATATTATACTTTCTGATTTAAGATTTATTTTTTTGCCATTAAATTAGCTAGAATTTTTGGGCCTCTATTCTAATTTGCATGAAAAGGCTCTTTTTAATATTTTATTAACATCCTTTAATTTAATGATAAGCAATCAAAGCCAGGGGCACTCATATATTGCCTTGTTTTGCTTTACATACATAAAACAAAGGTTCTTGTTTGAGTACGTAATTGTATTAATTTTTGTTAAATTGGTTATATATTTTTGTGTCTTTATGTAAAAATTATATATATAAATATAATGTTATGTGAAATTTACCAGGTGATGTGATGTGATACACTGTGACTTCTCCAAATAATAATTCTTCAAATAATAACTCTTCAAACAATAATTGAACTGTCCTCTAGCTGCTATATTTAAAAACTTTTTGCAGAAAGGAAATGGACCACTTATTACCATATTTCAGATCTTTTTATTTAGACTTATTCAGAATAATAACAGCCAGAGAGCAATCTTAAACCAACCTATATATTTTAAAGTCAATTGATTTTAAATAAATGATATTAAGTTCATAGTGTAGAAATATTTCACTCACTTTAAAAGTCTATAATAAATAAAAAGTTATTGAACATGGCCGCTAGAGGGCACTTCAATTATTATTTAAAATAGATTTGCTAAATTTCACATGACATTATATTTATTCAATATTAAAAATAATAATAATATCATTATATTATTGGTGCATTTTTATATTTGTCCAATAACAATAACAATGTATCCCAGGTGAAAAATTGACTGATTTGTTCTCTCAGCTGTCTATAGTCTTAACTTTACATCAATGTATGTGTTGTGTATGAATATAGTTTATCTATATCTCATATAAAGTTTAAGGTGCTAATCTGTCCAGATCATCGATTATAACATGATATATGTCAGTGTGTTTCAATCCTTTATGTCCATTTTACAATGCTCTTTTTCCCTTTACAAAATCTTGCAAAACACTTGGAACACAACTTTGAAACTTAATGATTTACTGTCATCCACAGCATTAATCATGTTGAACATTTTATTATCAGTTTTACTCAACTTAAATAAAATTTAGTTTTAACACATTATTCCTTCATGGATGAGGTTACAAAACAACTGCCATATTCCATGTCATAATTCGTGATCAATACATGGAAACACCTGAAAAGTTTTGTAATGAATAGCTAACCTATGTTATTATGTAAGTCAGCAATGGTGTTTCAAGATGTCTGGAAGCTGAACCAATTGCCAGCCATCTTTTGACTGAGACACATTGTAGCAAACCAATGGTCAATTTAAACACGAAGTTTTTTGATTTTAGGGATGATCCATTGTATGATTGTTGGCCACCCCTCATTTAAGATGTACTAAAAGCTTGAAAAACCTGGATTTAGATAAAATTTGTATAAATACTATGGAGATCAGGCTGTTTACAAAATACATTAAATATATATATATCAATATGATGCAGGCTACTAAAATGTATATTATGCTAAAATACAACAAAGTGCAAATTTATTAGGGTGAAAAAAAATATATTACTAGAATTTTAATAATTTGCAATTCAAATTTTAAAAATCAAGGAAAAGTTTCAGCATATTTTTAAAAGCTGCCCACTGCCAAAAACAAGGCCTTTCCAATATTCTTTCATAAATAAAGAAACAGTCAAGGAGAAAACAGTATTTACTAGAGATACAAATTTCTGGGTAGTTAGCATTTGGGTGGTATTTCTATATTTGTTTTAGTTTTAATATACATTTATTAATTAATGTAGAATGTTTACCTGGATCCCCCATGAACAAATAACATGAGAGAATGCAAGCCTTTTGAAAAAAAAATTCTTAGCCTGTGTTCATATATTTATATTCATATAAGTATTAAATTCCAATCAAAACCAGAAAATATAGTTTGGAAGTATAGCTTTGTTTTATTACTGGAGAGAGTTCATGGTAAGAGTGTAGCAGTAGTCATCCATAACAATATGACTTTACAAGCTTGATACCACAATTTTGGATCTCCTGAATTTAGTTCAAATAAATCTGCAAGAGTCAATGTTCACTGACATGTTGCATTCTCATTTTATGGTAACAGTTCAAGTTGAATTTTAATCTTATGATTTTTCAAAGTGGTTAAGCATAAACTGTTGAAATATCTTTGTCCATTTTGGCAATACTAATCAGCAAAACTTGTTTTTTTTTATGTTTGTTTGTTTATTTTGCTAAAATCTTGTAACTGATTTTTAAAGTATTGATATCAAATGTTTTTCCCCAAATTTTGAACATGTGTTTCATATCGGCGACAACACAATATGACAGTACAATATTGCCCAAATGTTTTTCCATTCTATCACTGTTGGTAGATTGAATTTCAAACAATGTTGATATGGGTTATATATATTTTCCGTGATATGCAATAGATAGTAATAAATTAATTTAAAAATATGGTTTCATTTGAATATCATAACTAATTTACAAAAAAGCATTCACAGTTAATTAAAAGTAAAAGAAAAAGTAATGAATGATGAAATCTTAATTGCTCTTGATTTGAACTCAAACTTTTTTTTAATGCAGCATTAATAAACGCACACAATTTTATTTTCAATAGTGGAAATATGGCTATATTCTCTAGATTCTCAATTTTTAAATTTGAATATAAATTGTTACAAAAGTCAGTTGCAAAATATCTGAATATTAAAAAAATAAATAATATACATATATATGTAATATTTCATAAAAAAAACACTTTAATTTGAAGTGCAATGCATTAAAAATTAACTTTTTTCTTGAACCACAATTTGGGTAGTTGTATGTAACTATAAATAAAAGTGTGAAGTGTATATAAATTAATTAATTTGATTAATAATAAATTATTTAGTTGAATCACAAACATCCTAAAAAGTCTCAAATTAATTAATTTACAAATGTCCCATACTTTTTATATCAAGATATGTATAATAACCAAATGTATCATTTGAGAAAAAAAAAATTTTTTTTTTGCTTTTTAGTATTATTAGTCATCAAATAAAATAAAGGGCACTTTTTTTTCAAAAAAATATTTATATATATATTTAAATGAGTTCATTCAACAATAAATATCATTCATATAATAAATAGCCTAATGGATATCTAATTGTTTGTTTATTCTCACAAAAGCATGGAAACACATATATTATATATTGATTACATTATTCTGCAAGTCATTGTCTCATTTTTTGTAAAATCAATTAAACATAATTATTTAAAATAAAAGTTGTGAGGGCAGAAAGTTTGACACATCAATTAAACTGTAGTAAGTTGCTATTTGTATATACTGAGCAATGATTACATTTATGTGTAAGGGATTATTATCTGTGCTGATATGCTGGTTCAGCATGAAATGTGCATCTTAGAAATCATACAACTTCTTCAAATGTCTTTGGACATATGTTTATCATGACAACAATTTAAAAAGTGTTAAATGTGGATAAAAACGAGTTCCTACTTTGTGTGAGTGGTATAGTGACAATTATTACTACAGAAATATTATTCATTTAATGGATAATCTGTAATCTAATGAATGACTAATAAAAATTATTAATATAATTATTTTAAAATCTTATATTTAAAACATTTTATAAATAAAAGTAATATTTTTAATAAAAATTTCTACATTTCTCAATGTATTAATTTTCTACATATATTTTATAAAAAAAATACTTCATACCTGGAGGGCCTGGAATTCCAACTCCTGAACCTAAACAGTATTCCTTTGCTCCTCTGCAGTAATCTTGTAAGGCAATAACCTAATAATATATATATTAGTAACAAATTTTATATTATTTTTTAAAATAAATATGAAATAAACTTAATTTTAATCTGTTCATTAATCTTTTGTTTACATGCTCTTATACCATAAATGATTTTTTATTTTCAGGTGATATTAGTTGCATTGAAAAACAATTCACTTTTTTTTTTCATTTTTCCTTTTATTAAAAAAAAAAAATTCAATAAATAAAAGTATTCTAAAAATTAAATATCAAATTTTTCAAATTTAAAAAAGACTAATAAACAGAAATAAATAATCAAAAACAAGTCTTTATTTTAGTTTCAAGCTAAAAAAATGTACTTCAATGAAAAAAGTTAAATTTTCTTCAAATTATGTATATTTAGAACATATTTCATTAAAACATAACTCTAAACAAAATTTAACATTTACTTAGAAAAAACAACAAAACAATAATAAAATAAAAGATTATTGAAGAAAGAATTTTTATTGACATCAGTAAATTTTAAGTTTAATAATTTGCTATGAAAAAGATAATACATTCATCTAAAATCTAGATATAAACATAAAATTCTTATTAAAAAACAAATATTTAATAATTTTGCAAGAAATAAATTTAAAAAAAGTAAACAGAAATTATTTTTTTACTGAATTTAAATTCCCATAAAAATGAAGAATTTTGGGTCAAATATTTATAATGCAATTGAATGCAGTGTTCACTTAAGGTTACACATAATTTCTATTTTTGACTAATTAAACAAATATTATTATTAAACTTCTAAACATTCATGTATTTAAATAGTACGATGCCAATATAAAATGATGATTTATATCAGCTGTCTCAAATGCATGTCAGGATTAGAAAATCTAACAATTATATGTGAGGATAGGTACACATCTAAGATGTATTTCACTTCAACCATTTTTAGAAACTTTCTAGATTTGCTAATTCCTGTACACATCTGGGACAACAACTAAATATGGTCATTTACATGGAATATACACTTCTGTTTTGTGGATTGATAGTAAACTATTAGAAATAAAAGTTGTTCAAACTTACTGCTAATTTGAATGTTTAAGCCTCAATTTCAAATTGAGTATAGCATGTATTATTATAATGTTTATAGAGCATTGGTTATTTTTAGGACATCTGTTGATTAATGAAGCTTGGAATACATGTAATTTTGACATTAATCTTCTTTCTTAGCAATTAATAGTTAAAAGTTTAGAAAATTTTCTAAAGGGTATGAAGGTTTAATATCACTTTATTTATTTTTTGCTTATATATTTATCATGCTGTTATGATATAGATCGTCAAAAGTGGAAATGTAAAAAGTCCATTATGTTGTTTTTTCACATACATTATAAAAATATATATAACAGCTATTACACTTATATATTAATAATTATACATTAAAAACCTTTTTCACCATATGATTTTATGCCTTATTTAATAATAACATGAAATCATAAATTGGAAAAATATTTAATAAATAATTATTAATATATATTTTTATAACAGCTGTTTAATATGATATTTTTTATTAGAAATACATATACATAAGAAGTAGATCCAGTGAATATCTCTAGCTGAAAATTAAAATATAAAATGTCAAATCTCTTCTCAAATATCATGTTTTTAAGCAATGCTACCTTGCGAATAAAGATGTAGTCTGAATTTCAAACAGCACAAACAAGAGATTATGTCTTGATCACTTGCCACAATGTATTAATACAGATTTATTCAAACAAAGAACATGAAATTTAAATTATCAATAATCTTAAATTTCTCATAAATAAACATGTTTAATTTATGTATACAGGGAAAGGTCTTCCTATTTCATAAATTATAAAAATCCTACTCAATTGCTTAGTAAAGCAATTTGTATTTAAGCATTAAAGCAGCTAAGCCATACTGGATTCAGTCAGTTGACAAAACTAGGTTTTTACCCACCCCTCCACTGAAAATTGTTTCACAAATGTCAAACTCTTGGGTTTGCCATTCTCTTATCACTATACTGAAGTTTGAAAGGTTTATTTAATTGCATCCCTTCACAAGGTATTAAAAGTGGATAGAAACCAGTCCCTACTTTTTGTAAGAGTAATGCCATGAAAATTATACTACAGAATAATAAACACTTTTATTTACTATGGACTAAAAAGCTAAAAAAATAATTGTTTCTTCAACAACAATTAAAGCTCTTGTATATAACTTGAAATAAAAGAATGGGGGATTCCAGAAATTAATTTATTCAATCATTACTTTTCCATTATGTGATTGAATTAATTAGTGTCAGGACAGACCACACTTTTACTTTAAAATTAATTATAAAAAATCCCAATTGTTATTAAAAAACAATTATTTTAGGGTTTTTTAGTTCATAGTAAATAAAAGCAATATATATATATTATTAAATTCTAAATATAAACTGGTCAATATTTATCTGCTATGTATACATTTTCATCAAATTAAGACTTTAATAATAAATATTGTAAGTATCATTTTATATGACAAATGAATATTTTGTCCATAATGATTTACGTTACAAAAAAAAAAATCAAGTCAGATGTCACATGACCTAATTTAATAAGCTTGTATTTACAAATGTTATATATAGAGCTCACAAAATAAGTTACCAATGCTCTTAGCAAAGCTTGTTAAGGGCTTATTTTGTGAGCTCTTTATATAACAATTTATGTTATACAACTGTTATAATTTATTTTTAAAATTATAATTTTTATTATAAATATGAAAAAACTATTTTTTCAACTTAACTAAATATAGCATCCAAAAAGACAATAAACTAAAAGTATTATAATTTAAGTTGCAGAAGTATTTAGAAGTTTGATATGTGATGCATTAAAATAATCCTTTTTTTGGTAGCCTTTGTGTGCTTTATACTGCCAATGTGTTGCCAAAATGGAAAACCAACTTAAAATGTTTGTCTACTGAAAACATCTTTAAAAATATGTCTAAATAAATAGAATAATATGAAGGGTCTGTAACTTAGGAAATCACATGATATTTGAGAAATCATATAAAGTTTGAGCTTCCAAAATCATGTGGAATTAATCCACACAGGTCTATATTTAATTTATATTTACAAATGGTGATGATGTTGATTTATTTTGCCAAGAAACAAAATAATTCTGTTGCATATGATTTTTAAATTATAATACAAGAAATGCAATACAAAAGTTTTTTTTTCCCATTAAAATTTTTTTATTATTAGTATACCAAAGCTATTTATTTTGCCTGGCTTTCCATAGCTTGTTGATATTATGACCATAAAAACAGAGCCATGAATAAAATGCAATATTTTAAAACCATTTATAAATAGCAATAGGAGAAATCATCACTTTCAATATATAAATAATATTTCACATGTTAAATTTTTTAATATTACATATTAACCATTTGCAAGATTATTAAAATGAATACTTAAATTATTCTATATTAAAAGTGTTTTGTTGGAACAATTTCAGTGTTACTTAGTTTATATCTAAATAAAATTTGTCTTCTGTTATATCTTAACTTGCCTTTAACTAATAGACTAGTCCAGATTTCATCTTATCTTGATCGAATTCACTGAGCATCATCACCCATTGGCTTATTTCCACTATTGGATATCCATTAACTATTCATATATCTATTGATCTGTGGCAACGAATGCCCAATCCTATTAAGATAAGATAGAATCTGTTCTAGTTCATTAATTAAAGATAACCTTCATATAGATTATGTAACATAGACAAAGTGGGAATCATTTTGGCAATTGGCAATCAGATACAAATTTTTATGAGATGTTAAAGTGATCTTTCTTCCCAATACATTTATTTAATATTTTGAGCTGTGAATTTTCTAATGCTACAAATTAATGAAGACATACGACATACTAGAAATTATTAAAACGAATGCATAGTGATTCCATTTGGAAATATTAAGTTGATTCAATTTCTATGCATCATTGTTTACATATTTAATTAATAAAATTTCAATTTCACACTTTAGTATCTATACTCATCATTTAATTTCTTAGTTTGCAGATAAAGTGGAACATATTCAGTCTACTTGGAATTACATTTCCGCAAGATGTTAATATTATTTGTGAATAGTAGTTAGAACGATCTTCATTCTTCAATACATATATACATAGAAATTCATGCCATAAATGTTCTAATAATTGACAATACAAAAATTTTTTTTTACATAATATAGCACATCAGAATGCTAATATATCACAATTAATTCTTATTAATTTAGCAAACATTAAAAAAATGTAGTAATGTGCAAAAAAGTATGTGATATATAAATCCGTCTTCAGATGCTTATTGTAAAATAATTTTAAGCTTTGTATATATATTATTTCATATAACATGCCAAACTTTGCGACATTTAAATGATTATTATTTGTGTCAACTTTGTAAAGAAATTTATGTGAGGGCATAAAATTAATGACTGACCTTTCACAAAATAAGATTCAAAATTGTGGCAGACTCTTTTTTTAAAATAATATTAGATAAATATACCATACGCAATAAGACGTTTGCTTTAAAAAATAACCAATTTCGTATGAAAAAATGAAAACAATTAATTGCAGGCATTTTGAAAAAGCTTTATAAAGAATCACTTTTTTTTTTTAATGTGCTGTCTTATTATTGTAGAAATTAAAATATTATTTCAAATTAAAACAATTAATTGTCAAAATAAATTTTGTAGCAGATCATATAAAAATATTGTAAAAAAAAATAAAGTAATAAAATGGAGTCCACACAGTAAAAAATGAATACGATACACTTGTTTATAAATAATAACTTAATATTTTGAATGCAACATCTAAAGAACTATAGTAATAAATTTGATTAGTCATTCATTAAGTTAAAAATTATCTATTTCATCATCATATATCAACCATTATCAATCCACTGCAGGATGAAGATCTCTCCAGGTTTAATCCATTTTCTCCTTTATCTATCCTCTCTTCTTCACAGCACCTCTGCACACTTTCTTATTTCATCCATTCCTTTCACATGTAGTCTCTTTCTGGGTCTATTACAATTTCTTGGAATCCAGTTTAAGATTTCAATTGCCCATCTATTATCATATCTTCTAGCAATATATCTAGCCCAACTCCATTTCAGTCTTTTAATTCTTTCAAGGATGTCAGTAAGATCTGTTTGTTCTCTTATCCACATATTGTCTTGATCTCTTCTTGTTAATCCTAATATCATCTCTCCATACTTTTATGAGTGATCTGAAGTTTTTGTATTGCTATTCTATTAAGTATCCAAGTCTCAGATCCATAAATAAGAACTGTTAAACGCATTTATTAAAAACCTCCCTTTTCAAACACATAAGCATATTTCCTTTTAGTTTTAAATTATTTCTACCAAAAATACTCCAACCAAATTTACTTCTATGATTAATTTCATCCATTATGTTTTCATCTGTAATAAGAATCTGACCAAGAAATTTGCAGCTGTTAACTTCTTCTAACTCATCATAATCAATCTTTATTTTCATCTTTTGAAAAAATACACTGAACCTTTCTTTAGAATTTTTAACATTTACCTTTAATCCTACTTTCTTACTTTCATCTAATAACTCTTGCAACATTTCTTGAAGTTCTGTAACATTATTTGCAAAAACAATTACATGATCTAAAAATCTAAATGACTTAAATAATCTCTATTTACTTTTACTCCTTCAGCTTTCCATTTTAATTCAAAAAATACTTCTTGCAAAATAGCTGAAAAAAGTTTGGATATATATTCACCCTATCATACATCCTTCTCAATTGTAATTTTTTTTTCGTATTATTATGTAAGCTGATTGTTGTTGTTGAATTTATATAAATATTCTTCAGAATATGACAATATCCTGGGTCTATACCTTCATGATCTCATGCATTAATCCTTGAAAAAATGCTCATAGAATCAACTGATTTTTCCTAATCTATAAATCCAAAACATAATGACAATTTATTAGTCATTTCTATAACTTCCCTCATACTCCATATGATCCATTATAAACAAATCAATTTTGAATCCAGCTTGTTCTTTTGGTTTGTTAAAATCTAAAGTTCACTGTAAATAAGTTGTAATTATTTTGGTATAAATTTTTGTATAGAACTGAAAAAAGACTGGTAGGTCTGTAATTTATTCTTATATCTTTTCCTTTACATTTTTTTTTTCATTTCTCTTCATATATTTATATATATTAAATTTTTTATATATATCAACTCTCTTATACACTTTAATGCAATCTTTTTTATATAATTCCTTCTTTATTTTGCTTATAGTTATAGAGAGAGAAGTAAAAGTTATAGAGAGGTTAAGTAAAATGAAATAATAAAAATGAAAAATGAGAATAGGAAAATAAAAATAGACATAAAAGTAAAAATAAAACAAAAATTATTAATAAAGGAATATATATATATATATAAGATAATAGAAGATAATAAAAGATATTAGGTAATAAATATATATAAAAATAAAATGGAAAGTTATAGTGATATATTAAAGAATAAATGTAGAATGATAGATAAGGTAGAATAAAATGAAAAATAAGAATAAAATGAAAATAAAAATGATTAAATAAATAATAAGAAAATATAAGTAAGAAATAAGAGAAGCAAAGCTATAGAGTTAAAGTTAAATATGATTATGAATAGTAATATATAATATGTATATTAATATGTATATAAAATAATTGTTATATAATTATATGTTTAAATGTTGTAGCTCTGATGAAGACTGCAGGACAATAAAAATTGTAAACAAAATAAAGAAAGAATTATATAAAAAAAGATTACATTAAAGTGTATAAGAAGAGATGATAAAATTTTTTTTTTATAGATCTGTAATTTCTAATATTTTCTTTATCACCTTTTATACTGCATTCATCCAATCATCTGGCACATCTCTATTATTTAGATATTTGGTATACAAATTTGCCAAAAAAATGTATACTTCTTCTCCTATTAAAATATCAGTTATAATACTAACATTACCTGAACCTTTCCCCCTCTTTATATATTTAATTGCATGTCTCACTTCTTCATTTAAAATCTTGGACAGAACTCATTTCTAAAGTAATTTTTCCTTTTTTTCTTTTCTTGAAGTTGGTATGGTTATATTCATTTATGAGTGGCTGCTGTATGTATTTGTCATTTAAAGTTATTGGCAGAAAGCTATAAAAAATCTCTTAAGCAAATTATACTAAAAATTAAATTATGAAATGAAAGAAAATAAAACTTCTGAAAGTGTAAATCTAATTTTTCTTCTAACTTTCTATTTATAAATTTTAAAAATTAGATTTGTATTTTCATGAGTTTTAACTCTTTTCACTCTTAAAATTTAATTTAACCATACGTTTTTCATTAAATTATTTGTCCCAATTTTTATAAAAATTTTAGATTTGAAAATTGTGACTATTTAACAGAAAAAGATTAGAGAGATTTCAAATTACTCAACGAAGTCTAGAGAGACTTATAGTAGGAGTAAAAAGAAAAGAATGTAAATGAAACTCATAGATGAGAGAACAAACAAATATTAGTAATATAACTGAGACAATTAAAAACTAAAATAAAACTGGACTGAATATAGTACCAGAAATGTTGATAAGAGAAGGGGTAGTTTGGCATTTTAAATTGAATCCCAAAGGATTGTAAACGACAGATAGAGATCACATGTGATTGGTTGAATGAAATAAAAAAGTTTGCTAATTTGTTGTGGTAAAGAGAGACTAGATTCAAAGAAAATTGATTAAACATGAAAAGACCTCACATAGTATGAAAAGTCATATGTTAGAGATAAAAAAATGGATTGTGACTGAAATCAATATATGTGAGAGAACAAACAGGTATTATCGATATAATTGAGAAAAGATTAAAATAAAACTGGACTAAATATATCACTACAATAGATGATAAGTACAGATGAGTTGGCACTTTAAATTGAATCTTAAAAGATTAAAAAAGGCATAGCTAGGGTTGAGATCGCATGTGACTGGTTGGATGAAATTAGGAAGTTTGCTTACATGTTGTGAAAGAGAGAGGCTAGAGTTTGGTGAAACTTGATTAAACATGAAGAAACCTTCTTCATATAGTGGATTGATAATTATTGAAAGTGATGATGGAAATGAAGTTCTAATTTAATTTTATGCATTTAATTATTATATTTATATGTGAATAAATGTTAAAAAATTATCAGAATTAATCTCCATATAAGAGAATTTTCCAGTAAATGCCACCTGATTAAAAATTAAAACAACAAATTTGAATATATGTATTGAACCAAAAGGATATTAAAGTCTATTTAGTACTTTTTATGTTAAAGATGTGATTCTTAATGTTTAAATTCTGCTTTAATTATTGCTTAGGAAGTAATAGGAACTTTGAAACTTGGAAGTGACTCAGCTGGGATACAGTTCATGACCTGTAAACTACAACATTTGCCATTCTACTATTGTATTAAAGCCATACACAATACAAATAAATAACTGAACAGTATATGATCCAGAAGAAATAAAAAATTCAAATAATAGAAGTGAAAGGAATGGACCATTATACATGGAGCATAAACTCCAGAGATTGTGACTTTTTAGTGCCCTAACGCATGCAGGGATGAAAGTAAAACAAACAGTCAAATGAGTTTGTTGTTCAAAAGTTCCATCAAAGTTCAAACACAGAAATGACTGACCTGGACTAAGATCCATGAACTTTGAACTTTTGAGTCTGTTTCTCTGCTGTTGCCAAAGTAAGGGTAAAAATAACATAAGTAATCAAACATTTTTTTTCTTTTTGGAATTCATAAGAAATTGAAAGATGAAAATGACTGAATGAAAATGACTAAATTGCACTAAAATCTATGAATCTTAAACTCCAGGGTCTGCTATTTAACCACTACACTAAATCATCTATACACCCACATATATATCATTAAAATCATTCAACACTTAGACAATCTCCGATATCAATAACAATCAATAATCTCAACATGTTCTCAAGGCAACCTCCTTTTAACAATAACACTTACTATTTAAGTAATATATATATTTTTTTTAATTAGTAAAAAAGAAAAATTAAATATTCAACTTGTAATTATTTTTTTTTAATCCTTTCTTCTCTCTTTTTTAATTACACTTAAATGCAATTAGAAACATTCTTAATGTATATCATCATTCTGTCAGATGAAATAAATGATTATATCAAAGAGAATAGTACATGCACAAAAAGTCATTAATAACTTTACTTTGTGTGTGTGTTCTCCAGCATGCATGGATATTTTAAAAGAAATATTTTACATATATGTTATCATTTTTAAACATTATCAACTCAATGATGAATAAATGTCTTTTTAAGTTTCATCCATTTTCTTCGATCCACAGTTTTTCTTCTTCACATGATACTAATAAATTATCTCATCTCTCAATCTCACATGTAGTCTCTTTCTGGATCTTTAAAATATCTGGGAACTAATGTAAGACGTCAAATATTCCTATATTTTCAACTTATATATCAGGAGTTCAGACCAATTTTGTTTCAGCATCTCAATTCTTCCAATGGTATTAGTAATACCTATTAATTTTCCCACTACATTTCCATCTCAGCAAGATTCAAACATACATCCTTTATTCTTGACTACGCAATCTGAAGTCTATATATTGTTCTAATAAATGTCAGATCCTTAGACAAATTTTGACAAAACACAATAAGTAATAATCTTCCACTGCAAAAAAAAAAAGTGAATTTCTTTTTAATATTATTTTTTATCAAAATAATTATCTACATTTAATTCTGTGATTCATTTTATCTATGCTTTCATCTTCGTTAATAATCTTATTATATGATTAATAGGTGGAAACTTCTAATTCATTCATTAACTTCAATATATATTTTTCTTTTTTGAAAGCCCATTGAACATTACTTTAGATTTTACATGATTACAACACATCATACGACTTTATCATACACATTGTTTTCTTTATCAAATTTTTCTATGCCCTCTACTTTTATGGCATCTAATCCTTATCGAGCACTGACCTATCTGTTCAGTATCTATTTATTACTAAAACTTATAATAGATAGCATAAAAGTAGTGAGAATAAAAGAATTTGATAACTTTAGACACTAGCATTTTATTCTTTTCATCTAAAAATCTTGAAAAATTTTCAGAAATTCAGCCGCTTTACAAGCAGTTGTCTCGGGTTAGCGGGTTCAATTCCCGGCTGAAGATATGACACATGAGGGAAAAAAAAAGAAAAAAAATCTTCATTTATGTTTTATTTCCTCAGCTTCCCATTTAAATTCACAAAATGTTTTATAAAAAAGTGTTTAAAAAGTTTTGAACAAGTAGTCATTCTGCCTTATATTCTCATCAACTTTATCATCATAGTATCACTATGCATTAATCATTGCTATTTAGTTTTAATACTTTACTTTAACAGTATTTTTGGCCTATATGATAATCTTTCAAAATATTAATTAGAGTTGAATTCCTTGTAGAATCAAATGTCTTTTTTTTAATACCTACAAATTCAGAGTTAATAAGCTATTCATTGCTCGTGGGGTTTTATGATTTTCTTAATGGTTGTATGTCTTTTATTGTCCTATAACTGTTTAATTTATCTTGTTTTGTTTTCTTTTTTAACAGTTTAAGAGCAAACTTCTTTGTCGACAAATGTAATGACCTTAGTAAAGTAGAATTGACGAATTAATAGATTAGAATTTTTGTAATAATTTTTTATTCATCATTTTTATTTTAAAATGTTGTCTGACTTTAAAGATGTTTCAAAACTTAACTGAGATTTTTAAGAAGTTAGTGCTTTACTAAGAACTACAATAAAAAAGTGATACAAAAAAAAAAGAAAAAACAATTATTCCCCAATTAATTTTTAATTAAACCAATATAGTGTATTAAGAAGGAATTTGAAAGTATATTAAAATGTAAAAAAAAAAAAATCTGAAGTTCTATAAAATGATATAAAAGCAATTAATAATGATATAAGAAAAAAATACTGTTAATTGACAAGTAAAGATATAAAATAAAAATTTTAAATTTATAAACCAACATTATAGTGTAGAAAGGAACGTTATTTCTGCAATAAGAAGAAAGGATGGTACTATTACCAAAAAACAGGGGAGAACAAGAAAACTAAGTATTCCTTACAATTATTATAAATTTGGAATTGTTTATCACTTTAATGAAGAATTGAGATTTATCATTAAATATATAAAAATAATTTCAGGAAATGATGCAATGAAGAAATAAAAAAAAATGTTGGTCAAGTTATGTACCAAATGTCTAAATGATAAAGATGTATCAGATGATTGGAAAAAATATAATCGTAATATTGATATCAGTTCTATATAAAATTTTTACTAAGACTATTATGATTAATTTGTATAGAGCTTTAACACAAACCAATTAAAAACATAATCTGAATTTAAAACATGATTTATCACAATGGATCACATTCATATATTGAAACCGATTATTGAAAATATCAATGACCATACTTTAGATTTTTTTTATCAAAAAAAAAAAAACTTTACTAATCCAGAAAAAAAAAAAAAGGGGGGGGGGGATACAGAGTATAGTATGAAAAAATTAATTGGCAAATTAAAGTTCAAATAGACAGATTCTGCCAAGTGTTCACTATTAAATAAAAAAGGTAGAATAAAAGTTCAATTTTATATATATATATATATTTCTTTTCTAAAGAAAGGTAATTGATAATATCCAACCTAGCCTTTAAATGTCGATTAGATCCCATGTGCTATTGAATAAAACTTGTGATGATATTCGATTGTCTCTTTCTTTTATCATTCTGATTTTCCTAATTAGAATCTTCAGAGGATCTGTACAATTAGAATTGAAGAGAATATCACATCAAGTTAGCCATAAGCTATATATTAAAAAAAGTGGCACTTCTAATATGGGCAAAAATGCCTGCTTTAATTACTTGTATCAATGCAGGTATCAATGAGCCTTTATGTTTATAAATTAAGCTAATAAATGTTCTACAGACTTGCAAATAACGGCATACACCAAAAAATGTGTTCAATCGTGTCTTCATCTCTGCGATATAACCTACATAGGCCATCAATTGAAGTAAATCCACAGTTTCTTTAGATTTCAGATTATAAAAATACATTGATTCTTAAATATTTTTATGTGATTAAAGCTATGTACTATCAAGATATAGATCTATAAAATGGATGTACATAACAACAGTGATTATATTTTGAGGTGACTCAGAAGATAATAGGACTGAGTCGTAAGAAAATTCCATTTTCCAAAACTTTTTACAGCAGCGTTGTAAGAAATATTTTATAGATTAAAATGAAAATTAAAAAAGCACATAGAAATTATTAAGGTCATATAGATTTTGCAAATGATGTGTATGACTTTAATGAGTAATGCTTCAAAATTTCAAGAAATGTTACAAGAATAATCAGCCGGAATTACCAAAAGTAGACCTAAAGATCAGTGCTAAAAAATGATGTTCAATGGATTTCTCAGAAGAATCAAATAAAAATTGATAATCGTAAATTAGAAGAAATTAACAACTACAAATATCTTTAAACCACTAAAAATCACAAATATCTTTATTATATTATTAATACAGATGAAAACATAATGCATGAAATTAATCACAGAATTAAACCTGGATAGAGTGCTTTTGGTAGAACTAATATAATAGTTAAAGGAAATATGTCCACTATTTGAAAAGGGACATATTTAATAGATATGTTTACTTATGGACCTGGACTCGGATTAATAGAAAAATTGTTTACAGAATTCAGATTACTCAAAGAAGTATATAAAAATGTATATTAATAATAATAAGAGATTGAAAATGAAATACATAAGTAAAAAAACAAACAAATTTTTTGACATCATTGAAAGAATTGAGGTTGAAGAGAAACGTGATTGAATATATTGCCATAAAAGATGAACAATTGATATCTTAAAATGCATCTGAAAAGATTATAAAAGACCGAGAAAGAGATTATTTGAGAGAATGATAAATGAAATAAGAGAGTATGTTGGAGTGATGTGGCGAAAAAAGCTATGGATCTGATGATTATTATAAACTATTGTAATAATATATTATATCTTTAATATTTAGAAATTTGGTATATAACTTTGCCAACAATCTTTTTTAGCTGGCATCTGACCTTTTCCCCTCTTTTCTTCCAATGCGTAAGCTTGTGATTAAGACCTGTAGAGGTCCCTACCTTCGCATTTTAAACCGCACATGCTGTAGGTTTATTGCCTTAGTAAATATTAAAACTTTTGTAGTAATTTTATTATTTTATGTTTTTATATAAACAAATAATTTTTATTAGGCAATTTTTTTTTTTTTTTACAAACTTGGAAAAGATGATTTGAAATTCGTCTAGATATTATAAAATATTCATTCAAAGAACAGACAAATACAACGATGTGCATATTACAAAAGATACATCTTATAAATACATAGCAACAGCATATAAAAATAAAAAAGAGAATATAATAGAAACTATCTTCTTATAATAGTGTCAGAAAAAAGACCAAGCTCCTTGTAGCATCAACTATATCCGAGGGGCAAGCGCTCTAACGCGGTCTTTAATTTTTGAAATTTTATTGTAACTTGGTAAGGTAATTTCCTAAATATAAAGTTAAAGCAAAAACAGCATCTTAGGACCCAAAGGGTAAACATAAGGAAAGTAGAGTAATGCTAATTGAAGAGGAAATGTCATGTTTTATACTATCAATGAGAATAGAAATAGTAAATGATTGAACGATATTTCTATAGGTAAAAAGAGAAGAACACTGGGACAGAAAGTGATATATTGTCTCTTCAGAGTTATGACAAAGAGAACAAATGGAATCAATATCAGCATGCGCCATTTTCTGTGATATGATTAATAGGTAGGGCTTCTAAATTAATTTTCATAAGGAAATCGAGGTATTTTGGTTCCAGATACTGGGATTTGAATTTCTTTATTATCGATGGGGACAGATGTGATTGATTAACACTATATGTAGTAAGCCTTCCAAAAGAGTATTTTCTTAGAGGTGTGATGATTAAGATTAATATAAGTAACAATATATTTGATTAAGGATTGAAAATAATCTTTTTTTAAATTTATTTATTAAATGTAAAGGCAGATAACATCTTTAGTTTAAATATTTAGATTATTTATAAGACTTTTCTATTTTTGTTCTTTTCTAATCTACTGTTTTCTACAAAGTTATTCTATATATTTAATTTAATACCCTTTACAGGCTTACACACACCTGCATATATATACTGTAATATATAAGGAATTCGAACTCAGATTTTACACGACCCTCAATTCTCCATGCCATCTTATATTGCTGACCCACCTGATCACACACATGTTGAAAAGATAAATAATTATCAATATATGTATTTCATGCTAAACCAGCAATCATCAGTTAGTCCAGATTACTATCTCCACACATATATACAATCAGTGCCCAGCTTTATATTATGATAGCCAATCTTCATACTTTAATGGACAGGCTTCAAACTACTCCAACCCACAACACATCAGCCATCCATTTCATTGAAAATATGGGAATGATAAAAGACCACGTTAGTGACAAGGTTATCATCCTACTCATGTTGACGTTAGTCATTCTGACCCCTCGTGTACTGAAGAATAATCCATTTACATACATATGTGCGGGGATGGGCAGACTTTTAACGCACTATGTTTCAATATGTAATTTAATACACTGCACAGGCTTACACACAACTGCACATATATACTATATACTGTAATATTTAAGGATTCGAATTCAGACATTTACACGACCCTCAATTATATATTTAAGTGTTATTTATTTTATTTATTTTTAATAATAGTGCCATTTTTTTTCTTTTCAATAACAATTTTTATATTTCCGAAACATTGTTGTTTTCTACTATGTTTTCTACTAACTTACCTTGCTTCAAAGTTATATTTCTTACTATAATTTAACTTCTTTTTGTACCCTCTTATAAAATTCCTAAGATTTAATTCTTCTAAATGAGCCGCCTTGCCTCAGTTGAAAATTTATTGATTAATTAATGCTTATTTATCGCGCGTCAGCTATCTGTCTAATAATTTTTTGTAGAATTTCATAGACATCATCTAAGTTTGAACCATTTTTGAGATCTGCTAATATTTCAAAATGATTTGTAAGCTCTACTTTTAATCTGAAATGTTTTTTTGACAGTTAAGGATATCAACAATTCATATTGTTTTCATAGTTTTTGTTTTTCTAATTTTTCATTAACATTCATCTTGCATCTCACTAAGCAATAATTACTTTTGTGTTCGATCTATTTAGAATATAGCAGTCTTGTAATACATGTTTTCAATTAGCTTAATCCAACTCTGACATATCTTTATTTGGATCTTTCCATATACATTTGTATTTTTTCCCCCACCCTTCTAAAAAATACAACTTAAAATGAACATTTTTTTTCATATTCATTATCTATCACTTTTTAGTCTGTTATTAAAATTTTTAAAATCTTTAAATTATTTATTTTTTATGTTCTTATGGAGCAAAGAAGAAATTTGAAACTATTTTCTTTTATACTAACTTTTCTTGCATGCATATATTTATTAATATATTCATTAACACCTTCCAATACATCATCAGTGATACTTCTGCATGTCAGAAAATTTTATTTAACTTTATGATCACAACCATGTAATTTTCATGCTTTGCTTTATATGTCGTTTCTGTTTTAACTCAGCATCTTCCAAACCACATTTCTATATTTTATTATAAAATAAACAAAATAAGAATTAGAGACTTGGTTCATGCAACCTCATGCTATTTATGTAGTGTTTGTATTTAATTTACTATGTTTTTCTATGGAAATAAAATCTTGTAACTCAATTTTCACCCATTTCCTAATTCCTGACCCAGTTGAAATTTTGCATACATAGATATTTCTGATGACAATATATTTTTTAAAAGATTGTAAATGATGTTAGCAAAAAATGATTAAGAAATTTAAATGTTTAGTATTGTATTAGATTTATTCTAAACATGCTCAATAGCATTAAACGTTTTTTTAAACTTACATGCAAAAACTAAAAAGTAAAAATAAAAATATTAAAAAATTAAAAATGCTTTTATTGATGTAACCTAAAATATACATATATTAGCTGTCATTATATTTCTGATGTTGTGTGACCAAAAATGGGAACATGGGGTGTCTATATTGAGACATACTCTTAGCTATACTTTCTATAAATAAAAATTAGATATATATTTTTTCATATATACAATAGCAAAAGGTTGAAGAATATAAATTTTAAAGTGTTGAGTCATAATTCTTTTTTAATAAGAAGCCAATAAAAATGGATTGGAAGGTTAACTAAGAGTACATGAATGTATCACACTTGTATTTTTAGTCATTAATGCCATAGATGTTTTTAAAAATGAAGTTTTTTTTACTTTTTAGTGTACTGGTGTGATCAGTATTTTTGTATTGTTTTTTTTTTTTTACTTTTTTCACATTTTTATTTAGATGTAGTTTTCTATTATCTTCTGTAAACTATTAATTAATTCAATTCACTAAATATTATATATAAATAAACAACATGAAATCTTTCAATTTACTGCATAGTAATTTTCAAATCTAATGAAATGATCTGTCAAAGGTTTTAGCCTTTCACGTTATTATTATATCATCGGCTTGTGCTTAAAAAATTAACATATTTGCATTTGTTATAATCATTTCATTAGATTTGAAAATTACTATGTAGTAAATTGAAAGATTTCATGTTGTTTATTTATATATAATATTTAGTGAAATAAATGTGAAGGTGTTTAAAGCTTCATGCTCTTGGTTCAGAATGCTGGAGTCTGGCTTAATTATATATAAATTTAAGTAGAGAAGAAGGTGGATCCATATTTTTCTTATAAATTTTTTGCCTTGTGTTTTGAATTTAGAGTTTCCTGTCCAGTCATTATTACACCTGATTGGCTGTCATTTAAGCATTTTTAAGGCGCAACTGTCAAAGGTTTTAGCCTTTCACATTATTATTATATCATCTACTTGCACTTAAGAAATTAATATACTTAATATTTTCTTTGGAAATTTGTTACATTTAATATATTTAATATAATACTGTTTAGTATTATATGTGTGCCAGGTAATTAATTTTTATAAGTTTAATCTTAAGGAGTTTTATTAGACTGTGCAGATATTCTACACATTCTCAGGTAATATTTTATTATACAATTGGTAGCTGCTTGATAAGCTAGTATATATTTTATTCATTCTGAGTCAGTGCAGATTTTCATCACTCACTAATAATTACTTCAAATGTATGGTATTCTATTGTGATATGCTAAAGCAATTATCAGAAGTTTTCCATTAGATTTTTGCATAAATACAATAGTAATTATAACCACTAGTATTTTTTTATGCATTGAGAATTATTATTCTCACCCTTTTATTCACATTATTCATGTCCATTAGTTACTATAATTTTAATATTTAATATCCATATGCAAGTGAATTCTAACTTTGTGCCAAAAATTTCATATGCTATTAAATTTTCTTTATTAATTTTTCAGTCGGTTGACTTAAATTCCAAATGTTGGTTCAGACATTGCTTATTGTTAGTATGGTTAAAATTTTGATTATGACTTTAGTTAGTTATAGTGATGTTTTCAAGCTATTGTGCATGTGCTTTCTTATGAGTGTTAATAATAAATGAATACTTTCATTCCCAACACAAGATATAGTATTTAAGAAAGAATAAAATGAACCCACTTATTCCTTCAAACCCAAATGCTTATATATGGGCAAATCTTAAGTACTGGAAATGAAAGCATGAAGATAGATCACTCACTTTAAATTACAATAGCTTGAAAGGCTGATCTTTAATGTATTACAATTTATAAACATAGTGCTATATAAAAATAAATGCTTATAGTGATGTTTGTAACTTGGCATTTTTAGTTATAGTATTGCTTAGCCTCATAGTGTAAGGTCCTACTAATATTTATTATTGCACTTGATGGAGTGGATAAGTTCCCCATCTTTATTATATTCTGTTCCATGAGATGATAGTGCTTATTTCCAGTGATTATTATCACATATTTAGAAGGTACCTGTTGTTGGTGTGTCTTTCCATGTTTTCCTGATGTGCTGTGACAAAGTACAGGCACCCCTTTCTGCCTCAGAAGTAGGTATTTTGGAAGCCACCAGTTTGGTATGTTGTTCAGCTCTTTAGAGCATATTGTTGGCCTATCACTCATGATGTGTTTAAATCTATTTTTCCACCATGGTAGGTGAAATTGTTTGTATTTTTGATATGTAATAACAAGATAAGTTAGTCTGAAGGACTTAGTTTCTTCAGGTTGCATTTAGTTATTTTAGTGCTCAAACGTATAACAATGTGTGCATAGTGCTGTTATGGTAATATTTTCATCCACAAATCAAACAACAATAATTAATAAATATGAAGATTGCAAGCATATGGCCAGTAAATGCAATCCACACATGCTATGTCATCAATGTATTCATCCAGAGTTTTCGCCCATGGATGTGTAAGTCTTTTAAATTTTATATTTTAGTATATTTTGTATTATATGGACAGTAACTTCCTATGTTTATGTGTACAAATGACTTCTGATGAGTGTCTCATACATTTTACTTATTTAGTCATTTACTTATTAGTTTATAATTCTAAACCACAGGAGTATAATTATTTATAATTGAGATTTATTCTGGATATGACAGCCAGTGCTTAAACGTGTTTGGGTTTTTATATCAGGTACTTGCAGATTAGTTTATTAATCCTGGTTACTAATTTTATAATGTTATTGTAAAATAAATAAAGTGAAATTATATTTTATTGAGCTAATACTAATTCAATATGAGGTATATAAATTTAGGATGCTCTAACTTTAGGGATTATTTATTTGAAGGAAGTTGTATAAAAAATTAGCTAGTGTTCACTCTCTATTTTTAATAAATTGTTAAATAGGGTGATATGTAAATTCAATTATTCCCCAAAAGAAACCTGGATAGTTTATTTGTAAGAACCAAGTAGTCATTCAAATACTGTGAGTCAAAAAGACCTAATTGTAACAGCGCTATCTTGGCAATATTTCCTAACTTATGTAAATATTTTCTTTTGTTGTTTTGATAGTGTCATAATTGTTAATAAACCAAATTATTATTTATTTAAAGTAAATTTAGTTTCTGTTTATATTTTTCTTTTATATGCTATTGTCTTGGGTTCACAACAACATTTATTAATTACATAAATTAAAGATAAACAAAATATTTTAATACTTATAGAAATACACTAAGCCATAATTGTGATTCCTGGATTAAATCACATTAACAGATAATCACATATTTACAGATACTCACTATAATATTTCATTTTAAGAATTATTTAAAACTATGTCATCTTCTAAGATAGAAGATTATGTAAGATAAATTGAAGACTGCTTGATATTTTGGAAGATTATTCATGATATTTCAGACTGCATACTATCTTGTTATGTTTGGTTAAGGTCCATTTGCATTTAATTTCATATGAAGGTTGTCTGTGAGAAGGTGGAGGGACATAAAAAGCACCCTTGTCTTTTTTCCATCTCAAGTGATGTCTTTGGTAGTAGGTTATAATTAGTTTAAATTTTGAATATTTTGATTACGCAATTAAATATTTAAGTAAATGTCCTTTTCATAATTTTTGATATTATCTTATAGTAGGAGGCAATCACTGCAAGTGCAGTGCTTGCTTCCCACAGTCAGCCAGGGTATTACTCACTCGTTTGTTTATTCATTCAGTAACTTATTAGGCAAGGTCATATCTTAGCAAATTTCACAAGAGTTACAGTAAGACCCCTGAGATTGATACTCTTGTTAGTCTTTTAGTGAAGTATTTTTTTCCATTTGTGCATAGGATAATAAGGAATATCGTCATTGCAAAATAAGTATTTCTTATTTATTATTTGTACCATAAGAAAAGTACATATAAAGTAGATTATTTTAATTAAATTGTGACAGGTTGTGTTTTTAGAAATAATGACAAGGATAATATTTGTTTTGAACTAAAAGATAAATAAATCTATTAGTGAAACATTCCTTAAATAAAAAATTGTTTTATTCAGAGAATATGATCTGATGGGAGGCTGATTCTAATAACTATTTAATAAGAGTGAAAATGTACTCTCTATCATTTATTTTAAAGTAGTTATCATGTTATAATAATGATCTGCATTATAATTAGATTTTGCCTCTGTCTGATTGTATATCTCTGTAGAGTTCATCCTTGAAATTTATTATAATGGCACTGAATTTAGTCGTTAAGAGTCTCTGATGATTTTGATTATTTTTCTCTCTTTTCTATTTCGCCTCATTTCCTCTCCTCTCTTTCTTTTTTTCTCTTTCCTTCCTTTTCTCTTCTTCTCTCCCCTTCTCTTCTTCTCCCTCTTTCTCTCTCTCTTCTGTCTCTTTTTCTCTTCTTTCCTCTACTCTCTCACATTTTGATTCCCTTTCTCTTCCTCATTTCCTCTCATCTCTCTTTTTCTCTTCTTCTTCTCTCTCTCTCACCCTTGTTCTCCTCCTCTCCCCTCTGAATTTTTAAGGGGTTACAATATATGTTTAGGTGGTGACTGGTTGGAATCTAATATATATATATATATATATATATATATATATATATATATATATATATATATATATATATATATATATATATATATATATATTCAATGGACCATCAGTAAGAATGGATTTCCATTCTTGCTATTAAAAGGTATGAAGGTTGCCTTGACATCAGTGAGAAATATTGATTACTATATTTTACTGTGAATGTTTAGGTGGTTACTGGTTGGAATCTAATTACATCATTATCTCAGATTAGCTTTAGGTACTATTTCGCTTATTATTTCTAAATAATACATGGGCAATTTAAAAGTATTGCAGTTTGTAATGTTATAATTGACTATTTATTAGTCTGCATTACAATGACATGTTTATTTCATGTTTAAAAAGGTTTATTTAAACTTCATTGTATCAATATTTCATACTCTGTAGTCAAGTTGCAATCTTTAAGTGTCCATATATATTCAATGGACCATTAGTAAGAATGGATTTCCATTCTTGCTATTAAAAGGTGTGAAGGTTGCCTTGACAGCAGTGAGAAATATTGATTACTATATTTTACTGTGAATGTTTAGGTGGTTACTGGTTGGAATCTAATATATATATATATATATATATATATATATCATTTAAATGACTTACTTTACATATTATGTATGTACATAGCATGCATAAATAGGTATAGATCTTAGTATAAATAAAGCAACAAAAGCACAACTAACATGAGAGCTATGATAGTGGGCTCACTCTCAAAAGTGCACTCAGCTGCATGACATAAAGAAAAGAAAGAAACTGTTTTGTTACGCCTATGTCTAACATATATATATATATAGAGAGAGAAAGAGAGGGAGAGAGAGAGGAAAGAAAGACAAAAATGTCAGATGCTTTTTATATTCTAGTTATATATTCATTACATGATTACCATTTCTTATGTTTGCTCATAACTGTTATTAAACTTGCAAAACTCTCCATACAATAATATGACTCAGTGCAAGCCAGAGTAATCAATGGATTCCAGAAGGCTTGCACATAAAATCCTTATCTAGTGCTTTCTCATCCAATATCCCTAGACTAGTTTCTAGCTTGTTGCTTTTATCAGTGAGGAGCCTTGGATCTGAGAGAATTGCACCTAGATCTTAGGGTCTAATGCATCCCTCCAGCAGCCACCAATCAAAATTCAATAATGTTTTCAATTCAAGTTCATTAGCTTATATAGTCATATAAATCTGAACTCAATTCAGCATTCATACTTTTTGGGGTCTTTACCACAGCTCTCATATTTTGATTGGGCAGGATTAGTATTAAACCTATAAACATTACATTATCACCATTATTTATGCTTACACAAACTGTTTCCACAGAGATTAATTTCTTCATACAGTAATGCCACTTGGTGCAAGCCAGAGTAATCAATGGATGTCAGAAGGCTTGTGCATAAAATCTGTACTTAGTGCCTACTTATTGAATATCCTCAGCCCAGTTTCTAGCTTGTGGATTTTATCAGTGAGGAGCTTTGGATCTGAGAGCACTGCACCAAGATCTTAGGATCTAATGCTACTTATATATTTTGAGAATAAAATCTGATTTTATATTTTAATCAGATTTTATATAATGGTATGTTCACTAAAATGATGATTAATTTTCTCTCTGATCTTCTGGCAACACATTTTTAAATCTACACATGTATTGTGTAGCTACCTAGTTTAGCTTTTACCACAACAATTTCAGGGCTCTTGCATATCTAGATCATATGTCAATGCATTGCATACCTTTAACCCATGATGAAAAAACATGTCAACATTAAATTTTGTTTTAAATTTGACAAAACTGCCACTGATACATTTAAAATAATCCAAACTGTGTATGGCAATGAAAGCATTATCATAACAATGAGAAATCAAGTCATTTATAAGATTATATGTTTGCTGGAAGAGATATTGAAGATGATTACTGAAGATGTGAAGCCCATTTCATGCCATAACACATGATTCAGACTGATTAGAGTCTTAAAATTTTTGTGGTGAATAAGAAACCTTTATTTCTACATAACATATTATTGATTCAGTGATAGAATTATGGGAATCTTGAATACAGTCATTGTTTTACTGAGAGACAATATATGTATTTTTCAAGCTACAAGTTTCAGAAATTTTTTTAGACATTGGCAAAAAAAGTAACCATACGGTTAACTGATTTAGTTTCTGTCATCTCCAGTCATTGCATGGACAATCAATATTAAGCTAGGATCTTTCCCATCTAACTAGATACTAATTTTCCAACTATTATTGGAAAATTAGATGATTTAAAAATTGGACAAGTTATTTGATAAAAAAAACCCTCTATTTTTAAATAAATATGTATGACATAGTAAAGCATTTCTGAAGTAGGAGTAAAAGTTAATTTATTTTTAAAAGTATTTTATTGATTATTCAAAAGATTATCTTTTTTTTCTTGGTATTCATCTAAAATATATGAAGATTACAATTTGTTTATATAGCTCAAAATTATTCTCCTTTTTGGAGTTATTTATAATGTTAGTAAGTGAGATTCTGTCTCATTAGGGACCATATGGCTGCAAATATTTCATGAGGGATAACCTTTATACTTTTTCTCTAAACGTGTTTAATTTGTTGAAAAATGTATTTATATGTCTTCTTTAGTTATGGTTGCATACAAAAGATTATCTTGTATACCTAATGCATATAATACAGAGGTACTTTGCCCTGATATCAGCAAAAAATCCCTTTGAATATGAGTTAAACAATGATTTTTCTATTAGTATTTGAATTGTTAAATACTATCAAAACAAACACATTCAAAAAAAAAAAAACAAGTGAGTTTGGTTTATTGTACATCTATGGAAAAGCCAGTATTCATCTTTAACATTATCCACACTCTGTCTGTAGAATTTATTTTAATCAACTTTCAGAAAAAACAAATACATTATTTTTTGATATAATCATTCTGCTTTTTAATATACTTCGTCCATCTATCATCAAGCTTGCACATTATCTCATTAAAATATATTTTAGGCTAAACTGCAAGTATGAATGTATCATTATCTTTACAATTTCAAACATAAATTTTCTTTCCCATTGGATTTCTGTCAGGGAACTAAACCAGTAAAAACACAACAGAATAAGATTAGGACACTACATCCTAGTTTTTGGAAAGTGTCATCAGGAAGTCAGTGCTGTGCAAAACACATTGCTTGCAACAAAGCAATGACCATTCCTCTACAGTTTAGACTTAATCTCTTAAGTGAATATGTTATTGTAATAAGAACTATTCTCTGTTTAACCTTTTTTCTGAAAATGATCCAATACCAGTGCTTGATAATCCCAGAAAACTATAAGCATCCATTTTTCAGCTTAAGAATGTTTCCATTCCTTAATCATTTACTCTCAAGCTCATAGTGATGAATCCATATTTTAATACCAGCACCTTTGTAGAATATCAGTCCCAAATTTTGTTTTTAGACCTCTACACCCTTCTTCTTGTGCTCTTCTGTGAGTTGTTTCAGTAACCACCTCACACAAACTTTCTTACCTTCAAATCTGTCATGGATTATGGATAGGCAGAGCCATGGCTGATTTGTAGATGATTTCTTCCATAATCTACTGTCACTCATCTACTCAATATAATCAATTCATGCACACACTCACTGTTGTTACACTCAAAAATGTGGGTATGCATCCAACTCTTTCATCATGAGTAACACTTGTGTAAACTTCTTTTAAATTCTATGTCCATTTATATGCACTTCTTTATGGCAAAACACTTTCTCCATGCTATGTACAATTTCTTTAATAAATAATAGCATCATATATATTCTCAGAGCATAAAAATGAATTACTGCATAAAATTTTTCTTTTGTACAAATCAAAGTGTACTAGCTATTGTTCTCCACACTGCAATCACATTTGAAGTAACATAATATATTCAAAATTAGATGTGATGTGATACACTGTGACTTCTCCTTAAATGGAGTCAGGAATCTTTCAACAAATATGTCCAGAGAAACCTGTTAGCCACTTTACTTTTCATTTCCATTTCCCACAAGTAATTGGCTCCATCCCATTTCCACAACATAATCTTTGTCAATTTTATGGCCTTTTTATCTAAATCCCCCTTATCTTTTCCCAAACCCTGCATAAAAACCAATAACCTACTTTCTGTATAATCACTTTGTTCACATTTATTCTTTCATAACTTCATTATTTGTACCCTTTCTGCTTTCAAGCATTTACATTCAATTAACAAATGCCTAATATTTTCTATGCCTTCCTTACACAATTTTCAGACTAAATCACCCATATTTTTCCATTTACATGTATATTCTCTTGTTGCTATAGCAGGATTAAAGAGACAGTGACCTCTTACAGAAAGCGATCAGATAGGGCAGCCAATATAACAATATAATCGGAGTACGAACAATTTTTGAATTCTTTTATTTCGTCTCTGTATTTAAAATTTGTTTTTAATATAATTTTCTGGAATTGCTTCTGTTTAAAATTTAATTTATGTAAATAAATTTTGACTAACTAGAATATTAGAACTTTAATAGTCATTAGTTTTTGTCACAAAATAGTTTTCTTTTAAAAAAAAAAAAAAAACTCTTCAGGCCATTTCCATTTTAAAAATCTTTATTTATTTAGAATATGTAGGACAACAAATATATAATATTTGATTTAAGTTAACTAGTATCTACAATTTTTATAGTATTGGTTATATAACATTAATTTTATAATTCATTCTGGTTAAGTTTAAAGGCGAATTATATGAAGCAATAAGTTTATTTTTTAAATCAATATTTGGTTTTGCTTATTAAACAAAAACTTAAGAATATCTTTTATCTTAATAAAATAATGGGGAAAAAAATCCATAATTTAATATTGTTTTATATTTTTCTATTTATATTAATATGTTCTCCAATTATCAATATAAATTAAATATTTTAAACGGTTATTTATTGGTCAGATTGTAGATAAAAATATGTATCATATTTTGTTCATACCAAATATAGTTATTTGCAGGAATTAGGTCTACAAATAAATACGTTTAGAAAAAACAATTAGAAATATATTAATAACTATTGTAGATAAACACTAGAGGTAACGGATTTTATGAAATGTATGCTAAAATAATAAAAGTTTACTATTTTTATAATTTTGGCAAGAATATTTTTACAGGGAAACAGTGTAAAATATCGTTTTCAGTTTTGCAATATGTATGGAGAGGCAGATAATTCATTTTGAGATAGATAAGCTGGGTAAAATAGTTTTGCAAAAGATCCTCATCACATTGTGGTTATGGGTAATATTTAAATTTTCTCACATATATTTTATTTAATTAAAGAACTGTATTCCAAAGAAGAGATTCAAAAATAAGTTTATATATTTAATAGATTTTGCTGTTTCCCGTTTATCCTTCGTAAAGAAAAAAAAAGAAACACAATTATAATATATTGAATATAATCATGATAAGAATATTGTCTTTATTTTGTTAAAGAATTACTTCATAATTCCCTTTAATATATATTGTAGTTTTATTTTCTCATTTTTTATTTGTTTAATTCAAATGGGAGAAATCTTACATTCACACATTTCTTTAGGATTTACTCATTTTTATCTGAACAAAATAAATATGACATAAATAAATCTTCATAAACAAAGTTGCATATCAAACATAGCTTAAACATGGATATTTCATAATTGTCTAGCTATTTATATTTTCCATACAATTACTTTAAGATTGATTGCAAAACCTTAAAAAATATGTAATATAAATTAGAACATATACATGTAAAATAATCTACCCATTAAAAATATACTGTGAGCAATAGTTTTAAACTATAGTTATAGTAAACAATAAATAGTAATAATAAGTAGAAGTATCATTAAGACACCACACAACCTACAAACTATCATATAAACTTTGCTTACATGTTTTACTATTTATTAGCAACATATTAGTAATTTTCTTTTAATCTCATTACATTTATGCGAGCTTGTATAGGGCTTAGTTAAATCTAAAACTCCATATTGATGAAAGCCATAAACTAGAAACAAGCTGGAGATAGTTGGGTAGGGCTGCAATGAATACAGATTTATTAAGCACTACAATCTGTTAACTATTGATTAATAAAGCCAATATTAGATGGTGCAAATGTAGTCAGATTGGAAGAAAATTGCTGATAGATAGCTATTTTAAGTGGTAATGATTAGAATTTAAATGTCTATATTATTACTATTTATTAGGTACAATTATTATAATTTAAAACTATGATATATATATATATAATAAATAAAGCATTATTTTCAACACTAAATTTAAGTTCTGATAATGCCTAATGAAGCATGGAAAGACTTTTTAGTTAATAGAATGCTAATAGATGCAAAGGCTCAATCATTTAATAAGTTAAACAGTGGAAATGTTTGTCAACAATAGTTAAGAACAGAAATTAATATATATATAATTGAATATTTGTACAGTAACTAAATAATTAAAAATTTTTATCCACTTAGGAGCACTTTTGATTATCCCAGTAATCTTTGTCAACTAAAGCTTTGAAAGGCTAACTTTCCTACAATGCTATGATCTGAACATTTGCTGCTTGCCTGTTACTTAAGTCATATTTATATTTGTATATTAGCATGGCTTCCTTTATTTTTCTTTTATTGTTATTTTTTTCAATTATTATTATTATTATTATTATTATTATTATTATTATTATTATTATTATTATTATTATTATTATTATTATTATTATTATTATTATTATTATTATTATTATTATTATTATTATTATTATTATTATTATTATTATTATTATTATTATTATTATTATTATTATTAAATTTAATACACTCTGTCCCTTTAAAACTATGAAAAGAAACTACAGAAAAGGAAATTATTTGGGTCTTTGTTTACAATTATCTAATTTTAACTGCGAAAATTTGTATTCTTCATCTGATGTAGATTTCTGTATGAAGTTTTTTGAACAATCATTTAGTGAACTAATTGACAAATACATTCCTAAGAAAAAATTTTTAACTAACCATTTTCCTCTCTGGTTTTCAGTTTCTCTTAAAGAAATTATTAAAAGGAAATCATTTCACCATGTAAATATTGGAAAACTAAGAACTTAAATTATTATAACAATTTTATTAATTATAGAAGATTGTTAAAGGTTATATATGATAGAGATTTTCAAAAATTTATACAAAATACTGAAAGTCATATTTCTGATAATCCTTTGCAATTTTGATCTCTTGTTAAGGATTTAGTTATTAAAAAAAAAATTACAGAGTAATAATTGTAATCTAGTTGCTGATGATTTTTCTCATTATTTCTCAGAGCTTTTTAAACAATCTAATTATTTTACTGATTTAACTGAAAATAATGATCTAGTTGAAAAAAGGATAACATTTGATTCATTTATTGAATCTGATGTTATTTTTGCTATTGGGCAGCTTAAATTACATTCTAGTGTGGGCCTTGACAATATTCCAGCTTTCATTTATAAAGGATGTGTTGAATACATTGCTTCTCCTCTTCTGCATATTTTTAATTGCTCTTTGGCAAATGGTACATTTCCTACATCACTTAAAATTGCTAAAGTTGTTCCTATTTTTAAGAAAGGATATAGAAATTTGATAAGTGACTATAGGTCTATTTCAATTCTACATACTGTTGCTTGAATTTTTGAAAGATGTTTATATAATAAAATTATCTTGGAGGTCTCTAAGATTTTGGCACCAGAGCAG